>JAAAWM010011934.1:0-127312 GCA_036873465.1 Thinopyrum obtusiflorum | reverse complement strand
CTAGGGCATTTTGAGGAAGCCCATCATTGGAATATACAAGCCAAGTTCTATATGTAAAATTCCCACTAGTATATGAAAGTGATAACATAGGATACTCTCTATCATGAAGATCACGGTGCTACTTTGAAGCACAAGTGTGGTAAAAGGATAGAAACATTGTCCCTTCTCTCTTTTTCTCTCATTTTTTATTTTATTATTATTTTTATTTGGGCCTTTCTCTTTTTTTATGGCCTCTTGTTTTTCTTTTTTTTTCTTTTTTGTCCGGAGTCTCATCCCGACTTGTGGGGGAATCACAGTCTCCATCATCCTTTCCTCACTTGGGACAATGCTCTAATAATGATGATCATCACACTTTTATTTACTTACAACTCAAAATTTACAATTCAATACTTAGAACAAAATATGACTCTATGTGAATGCCTCCGGCAGTGTACCGGGATATGCAATGAATCAAGAGTGACATGTATGAAATTATGAAGGTGGCTTTGCCACAAATACGATGTCAACTACATGATCATGCAAAGCAATATGACAATGATGGAGCGTGTCATAATAAACGGAACGGTGGAAAGTTGCATGGCAATATATCTCGGAATGGCTATGGAAATGCCATAATAGGTAGGTATGGTGGCTGTTTTGAGGAAGGTATATGGTGGGTGTATGATACCGGCGAAAGGTGCGCGGTATTAGAGAGGCTAGCAATGGTGGAAGGGTGAGAGTGCGTATAATCCATGGACTCAACATTAGTCATAAAGAACTCACATACTTATTGCAAAAATCTATTAGTTATCGAAATGTAGTACTACGCACATGCTCCTAGGGGGATAGATTGGTAGGAAAAGACCATCGCTCGTCCCCGACCGCCACTCATAAGGAAGACAATCAATAAATAAATCATGCTCCGACTCCATCACATAAAGGTTCACCATACGTGCATGCTACGGGAATCACAAACTTTAGAACAAGTATTTATCAAATTCACAACTACTCAACTAGCATGACTCTAATATCACCATCTTCATATCTCAAAACAATCATCAAGTATCAAACTTCTCATAGTATTCGATGCACTTTATATGATAGTTTTTATTATACCTATCTTGGATGTTCATTATATTAGGACTAATTTTATAGCCAAAGCAAATTACCATGCTGTTTTATAGGACTCTCAAAATAATATAAGTGAACCATGAGAGGTCAATAATTTCTACAAAATAAAACCACCACCGTGCTCTAAAAAGATATAAGTGAAGCACTAGAGCAAAATTATCTAGCTCAAAAGATATAAGTGAAGCACAAAGAGTATTCTAATAAATTCCAATTCATGTGTGTCTCTCCCAAAAGGTGTGTACAGCAAGGATGATTGTGGTAAACTAAAAATCAAAGACTCAAATCATACAAGATGCTCCAAGCAAAACACATATCATGTGGTGAATAAAAATATAGCCTCAAGTAAAGTTACCGATAGACGAAGACGATAGAGGGGATGCCTTCTGGGGCATCCCCAAGCTTAGGCTTTTGGTTGTCCTTGAATTTTACCTTGGGGTGCCTTGGGCATCCCCAAGCTTAGGCTCTTGCCACTCCTTATTCCATAATCCATCAAATCTTTACCCAAAAACTTGAAAACTTCACAACACAATACTCAACAGAAAATCTCATGGGCTCCGTTAGTATAAGAAAACAAATCACCACTTTAAGGTACTGTAATGAACTCATTATTTATTTATATTGGTGTTAAACCTACTGTATTCCAACTTCTCTATGGTTCATACCCCCGATACTAGCCATAGATTCATCAAAATAAGCAAACAACACACGAAAAACAGAATCTGTCAAAAACAGAACAGTCTGTAGTAATCTGTATCAAACGTATACTTTCTGTAACTCAAAAATTCTGCCAAAATAGGACGACCTAATTTTTTTTTATTGATCTACTGCAATTGGAATAAGTATTTTATCACTTTCTGGTGATTTTTAACAATTGTTTTCGTGAGCAGAATGTTTCTGTCTTTTTCAGCAAGATCAAATAATTATCATCCAAGAAGATCCTATAGGTTTTACTTGGCACAAACACTAATTAAAACATAAAACCACACCTAACCAGAGTCTAGATCAATTATTTATTACTAAACAGGAACAAAAAGCAAGGAATAAAAATAAAATTGGGTTGCCTCCCAACGAGCGCTATCGTTTAACGCCCCTAGCTAGGCATTGATAATTTTAATGATACTCACATGAAAGACAAGAATTGAAGCACAAAGAGAGCATCATAAAACACGTGACAAACACATCTAAGTCTAACATACTTCCTATGCATAGGCATCTTATAGGCAAACAAATTATCATAGCAAGCAAAAACTAGCATATGCAAGGAAGCGGAAAGAAACAATAGCAATCTCAACATAACGAGAGGTAATTTAGTAACATGAAAAATTCTACAATCATATTTTCCTCTCTCATAATAATTACATGTAGGATCATAGGCAAATTCAACAAAATAGCTATAACATAACATATTTTCAACATGATCCTCATGCATGCGAAGTTGACACTCTTCCAAAATAGTGGGATTAACATTAACTAAAGTCATGACCCCTCCAAACCCACTTTTATCAAAAATTTCATAAGATTGAACATTCTTTGAATATGTGGGATCTAAAGTTGACACTCTTCCAAACCCACTTTCAATATTATCACAAACACTGTTATCAATCTCATATTCATCATGGGGCTTAAATAAATTTTCAAGATCATAAGAAGAATCACCCCAATCATGATCATTGTAACAAATAGTAGTCATAGCAAAACTAGCATCCCCAAGCTTGAGGTTTTGCATATTATTAGCACAATTGACATCAAGAGAATTTATAGTAACATCATTGCAATCATGCTTTTGATTCAAGGAACTATCAAGTATGGGTGCAATAGCAATAATCTCATGTTTAACATAAGGAACTATAGCAAATTCATCTCCATAAATATTGGCATCATGGCCACAAGAATAGCAAGCATCATGTTCATCAAGGGATATTTCAATCAAATCATCGGAATCATAATTATCTATAGATTCATGCATAACATTATTTTCTTCAGAAGCAACGATCATTCTTTCAATAAATTCTTTGACATAGACATTATGAGCATAGTTTTCATAGCAATATTTAAGTATGTCAAAATTTTCAGATTCGTAGAGAGTAACATCATACTTTTCAATCAAAGAAGCAACTTCATAAGCACCCTTAAAAGCAACAAATTCTTCAATTTGTTCAATATCATAGTAACTATAAACACCCTTTGCATAAGAAGATAAGATTTCATTTTCATTAAATTCACATAGGTAGGGAAGGTGTGTTTTAGGATTCTTAGAGCAACAAGTAAAATCATAAATTTCACAAAGATTCCAAGCATAACACAACAATCTGTTTATTTGATCCCATAAGAGTCTCCCTTTTTCAGACAAACGGTGACGCACAAAATGAGCATGCTCATCTAAAGATTTCCCATCAACTAGGCTAGTTGGGGTTTCAGCACGAGCGCATAAGGATCGAAGATGATCCAAGTAAAACACTTTAAGTGGATCCATATCAATAGATTTTTAGCAAGCAAAGATGCAAGCAAATAGAAGGCACATGGAAACACAAACAAAGATACATACGGGAAGAAGGCGAAGAAAAGGCAAAGGTTTTCGAAAATCGTTTTAGAAGTGGGGGAGAGAAAAACGAGAGGCGAATGGCAAATAATGTAATGCGAGGGATAAGAGTTTGTGATGGGTACTTGGTATGTCTTGACTTGTGCGTAGATCTCCCCGGCAACGGCGCCAGAAATGGCTAGTTGCTGGGAGATCAAATCTTGACTTGACTTGGCGTAAGCCTCCCCGGCAACGGCGCCAGAAATCCTTCTTGCTACCTCTTGAGCATGCGTTAGTTTTCCCTTGAAGAGGAAAGGGTGATGCAGTAAAGTAGCGTAAGTATTTCCCTCAGTTTTTGAGAACCAAGGTATCAATCCAGTAGGAGGTTACACGCAAGTCGCCTTGTACCTGCACAAACAAATAAGAACCTTGCAACCAACGCGATAAAGGGGTTGCCAATCCCTTCACGGCCACTTGCAAAAGTGAGATCTGATAGAGATAATAAGATAAATATTTTTGGTATTTTTATGATATAGATTGGAAAGTAAAGATTGCAAAATAAAATAGATCGAAAACTTATATGATGGAAAATAGACCCGGGGGCCATAGGTTTCACTAGTGGCTTCTCTCAAGATAGCATAATCTACGGTGGGTGAACAAATTACTGTCGAGCAATTGATAGAAAAGCGCATAGTTATGAGAATATCTAGGCATGATCATGTATATAGGCATCATGTCCGCGACAAGTAGACCAAAACGATTCTGCATCTACTACTATTACTCCACACATCGACCGCTATCCAGCATGCATCTAGAGTATTAAGTTCATAAGAACAGAGTAACGCATTAGAAAAGATGACATGATGTAGAGGGATAAAATCTAGCAATATGATATAAACCCCATCTTTTTATCCTCGATGGCAACAATACAATACGTGCCTTGCTGCCCCTGCTGTCACTGGGAAAGGACACCGCAAGATTGAACCCAAAGCTAAGCACTTCTCCCATTGCAAGAAAGATCAATCTAGTAGGCCAAACCAAACTGATAATTCGAAGAGACTTGCAAAGATATCAAATCATACATATAAGAATTCAGAGAAGAACCAAATATTGTTCATAGATAATCTTGATCATAAACCCACAATTCATCGGATCACGACAAACACACCGCAAAAAGAATTACATCGAATAGATCTCCAAGAGAATCGAGGAGAACTTTGTATTGAGATCCAAAGAGAGAGAAGAAGCCATCTAGCTAATAGCTATGGACCCGAAGGTCTGTGGTAAACTACTCACACATCATCGGAGAGGCTATGGTGTTGATGTAGGAGCCCTCCGTGATCGATTCCCCCTCCGGCGGAGCGCCGAAAGAGGCCCCAAGATGGGATCTCATGGGTACAGAAGGTTGCGTTGGTGGAAATAGGGTTTTGTGGTGCTCTCGGATGTTTTCGGGGTATATGAGTATATATAGGCGAAGGAAGTAGGTCGGTGGAGCCACGAGAGGCCCACGAGGGTGGGGGGCGTGCTTACCCCCCCTAGGCGCGCCTCCCTGCCTCGTGGCCGCCTCATTGCTTCCTTGACGTCCACTCCAAGTCTCCTGGATTGAGTTTGTTCCAAAAATAACTCTCCCGAAGGTTTCATTCCGGTTGGATTCCGTTTGATATTCCTTTTCTGCGAAACACTGAAATAGGCAAAAAAACAGCAATTTGCACTGGGCCTTTGGTTAGTAGGTTAGTCCCAAAAATAATATAAAAGTGCATAATAAAGCCCATTAAACATCCAAAACAGATAATATAATAGCATGGAACAATAAAAAATTATAGATACGTTGGATACGTATCACAGGTGTTTCAGGAGTTTCAGTTTCAGGCTCATCATCAGATTCAGCAACATCATGTTGTATTACTCTAGCAATTTGTGCATCAAGAAATTCACCAAGTAGCACATCATCATTATCAAGCAAGGTACTAGCATCATCATAAGCATCATTCAGAGTAGAAGTACCATCATCAATAACTTGCGACATATTAGAATTGATAGCATGTGGTGGTGTTGCAAGTTTACTCATAACAGAAGGTGAATCTAAAGCAGAACTGGATGGCAGTTCCTTACCTCCCCTCGTCTTAGAGGGATAAATCTTAGTCTTAGGATTCTTCAGATTCTTCATTGTGATAATTTGATAATAATCCCAAGTGACTCAACAAATATAGCTATGCTCCCCGGCAACGGCACCAGAAAAAGGTCTTGATAACCCACAAGTATAGGGGATCGCAACAGTTTTCGAGGGTAGAGTATTCAACCCAAATTTATAGATTCAACACAAGGGGAGCCAAAGAATATTTGAAGGTATTAGCAGCTGAGTTGTCAATTCAACCACACCTGGAGATTAATTATCTGCAGCAAGTAATTAGTAGCAAAGTAGTATGATAGTTTTGATAATAGTAGCAGCAGCAACGGTAACAGTAACAGCAGTAATTTTGTAGCAAGTGTAACGGTGATGATAGCAGTAGTAACTTAGCAAGAACAATATGAGACAAATTCGTAGGCAATGGATCAGTGACTTGTTGGATGATATTCATCATGAGACAGTTATAACCTAGGGCGATACGGCACTAGCTCCAGTTCGTCAATATAATGTAGGCATGTATTCCGTAAATAGTCATACGTGCTTATGGAAAGAACTTGCATGACATCTTTTGTCCTACCCTCCCGTGGCAGTGGGGTCCATATTGGAAACTAAGGGATATTAAGGCCTCCTTTTAATAGAGAACCGGAACAAAGCATTAACACATAGTGAATACATGAACTCCTCAAACTACGGTCATCACCGGGAGTGGTCCCGACTATTGTCACTCCGGGGTTGCCGGATCATAACACATAGTCGGTGACTATAACTTGCAATATCGGATCTAAAACATGGATATAATGATGATAATATAAGCGGTTCAGATCTGAGTTCATGGCACCCGGGCCCAAAGTGACAAGCATTAAGCATGGCAAAGTCATAGCAACATCAATCTTAGAACATAGTGGATACTAGGGATCAAGCCCTAACAAAACTAACTCGATTACATGATGAATCTCATCCAACTCCTCACCGACCAGCGAGCCTACGAAGGAATTACTCACTCCCGGTGGGGAGCATCATGGAATTGGCGATGGAGAAGGGTTGATGATGACGAAGAACGAAGATCCCCCTCTCCGGAGCCCCAAACGGACTCCAGATCTGGCCTCCCGATGAAGAACAGGAGGTGACGGCGGCTCCGTCTCGTGGATCATGATAATTCTTTCTCCCTTATTTTTTTCTGGAAAAATAGGATTTTATAGCATTCATTTCAGGGTCTGCGGGGCCACCAGGTGGGGACAACCCACCTGGGTGCACCAGGAGAGGGGGCGCACCCCGGTGGGTTGTGCCCACCCAAGTGCCCCTCTCCGGTAGGTCTTGGCTCCAGAAATTCTTATTTATTATATAAAAATTCCACGCAAAGTTTCGTTCCATTCGAGAACTTTTATTTCTGCACAAAAACAACACCATGGTAGTTCTGCTGAAAACAACACCAGTCTGGGGTTAGTTTCATTCAAATCATGCAAATTAGAGTTCAAAACAAGAGGAAAAGCATCAGGAAAAGTAGATACGTTGGAGACGTATCAATAACAATGAAATCTCAAAGGGAAAAACTCAATTCATCATGACAAGATAGAGAGGGGAAAACACCATATGATCCGACTATATTAACAAAGCCCGCGATACATCAAGATCGTGACATCTCAAGAAGACGAGAGAGAGAGAGATTAAACACATAGCTACTGGTACAAACCCTCTGCCCCGAGGGTGGACTACTCCCTCCTCATCGTGGTGGCCGCCGGGATGATGAAGATGGCCACGAGAGATGATTCCCCCTCCGGCAGGGTGTCGGAACGGGGTCTAGATTGGTTTTCGGTGGCTACAGAGCCTTGCGGCGGCAGAACTTTTGATCTAGGGTAACCCCCAAGGGTTTTGGAATATTTGTGAATTTATAGGGTAAAGAGGGGGTGTGGGAGGCCACCGAAGTGGGCACAACCCACCTAGGCGCGCCTGGGCCCCCAGGCGCGCCCTGGTGGGTTGTGCCCCCATTGGGGCACCCCCCCAGGTGATGCTCTGGCCCATCTTGAGTGTTCTGGTCCATAAAAAATCTCCAGCAAGTTTCGCGGTGTTTGGTCTCCGTTTGATATTGATTTCCTGCGATGTAAAAAACAAGCAAAAAACTGTAACTGGCACTGGGCACTGGGTCAATAGGTTAGTCCCAAAAAATGATATAAGGTTGCTATAAAATGATTGTAAAACATCCAAGAATGATAAAATAACAACATGAATGCTTCATAAATTATAGATACATTGGAGACGTATCAACATCCCAAAGCTTAATTCCTACTCGTCCTCGAGTAGGTAAATGATAAAAGAAATAATTGATGAAGTGTGAATGCTAGCAAAGTGCACAGGTTTGATCAATGTCAATTTCAATCACTTTTCCTAGCATCGTAACAGCAATTCTTTCTTATAAAACTTCTCATGTTATAGTGGCAACCAATTCACATGTTAAGGTTCAAACAATGAACTCTCTTGAAACTCAACAACCTATGTTCTTAGTCACCAGCAATTGCAATTCAACTTATTCAACAGAGTCTAAGTAAGAGCTCGACATACTCAACTATCATATAGTCTTTTATGATTGCTAACACTCACCGCATACACATGAGCAAAACGTTTCAACCGGACACATAAAAAGATAGGGGCTTATTGTTTTGTCTCCCAACGTATTCACCTCAAGGGTGATGTCAACAATAATAACTCATGCTACCCATATTCAACTGGACATATGTGCCTAGATCTTTCCTCTCCACATGATGCTTGCCAAAAGAGAAAAATAAAAAGGAATAGAGAGAAAAACTTTGACTCTTTGCATAAAAGTAAATACTGAAAAGTAAAAGATAGGCCCTTCGCAGAGGGAAGCAGAGGTTACCATGCGCTTATTTATTTGTATGCTCAACCCCTTAGTGCAAAAAAACGTCACGTTATATTGCCCCTTATGATAGCAACCTTTATTATGCAGTCTGTCGCTTTTATTCTTTGCCATCACAAGTTCGTGCAACGCTCAATTTTCCCTTACACTAAATGATCTCACACATTTAGAAGCAATTTTTATTGCCTTTTTGCACCGATGACAACTTACTTGAGGGATCTTGCTCAATCCCTAGGTAGGTATGGTGGACACTTGAAAATAAGATTTGGGTTTAAGGATTTTTGGATGCACAAGTAGTATCTCTACTTGGTGCGGAATTTTTGGCTAGCAAAGATGGGGGGCAAGCACCACATGTTGAAGGATCTATGACAACATAACTTCTATGTGAATATGAACAGACATAAATCATTCCGTTGTCTTCCTTGTCCAACGTCATCAATTTTGGCATATAATATTTTGATGGGGGCTCACAATCACAAAAGATTTCCAAGATAGTGTATTTGCATGTGAAAGTTCTCTTCCTTATACTAATTATTCGTGAATTGCTTGTATGACCAAAATTGTGATTGTTAAGCCTCAAAAGATTTCACTTTCTAAACCCAATGTGAATCTACCACTAGGCATGATATGATTTAAACTTCATGACATTCAATTTATTCAACAATTTACTCATAGGATATAAGTGAAGCACAAGAGCAATTCTAAAGAAAAGAGCTTCGTTGACGGGATGTGAATGCCGCTTACTTAGCCTCCTTGGCAACTATTTGAGGACTCTATTTTATTTAAAAACTTTCAGATCTAAATATTTTATTAAAACAGAAAGTAAAACAAAAATAAAATGACATTCTAAGAATAGCACAACTCATGTGAAGAAGCAAAAACTTAGGCTCAACCGATACTAACCGATAATTGTTGAAGAAGAAAGGTGGGATGCCTACCGGGGCATCCCCAAGCTTAGATGCTTGAGACTTCTTGAATGTTATCTTGGGATGCCTTGGGCATCCCCAAGCTTGAGCTTTGGTGTCTCCTTAATTCTTCTCATATCACGTTTTTCCTAAATCTCAAAAGCTTCATCCACACAAAACTCAACAAGAACTCGTGAGATAAGTTAGTATAAACTAATGCAAAAACCTTATCAATATCTACTGTAGAAAATCACTAAAATTATTATTCAACATTGCATACTAAATGCATCTGCATATTTAATACTCCTATCCTCAAATAGATTCATTAAACAAGCAAGCATGTGCAAACAATGCAAACATAACAGCAATCTGCCAAAATAGTATAGTCTGTAAAGAGTGCAAAAGTATCAATACTTATTCAACTCCACACATTATGAAATTCTTCCACACTGTATAAACTTTATCAGAGCTTATTATGCAAAAAAATCAACATTTTATCACATTCTGACTTTTCTAGGGAATTTTTGCAACATCGGTAAACTTTCTGTTTTCAAACAGCAACATGTAGACTTGCAAAATAAGCATGGTAAAGGCTATCCTTGACATTTTTATTGAAATAAAAGATGCAAAAAATTATTCTAAATAGCATAAATCAAATAAAAATAAAATAAAATGATGATCCAAGCAAAACTCATATCATGTGACGAATAAAAATATAGCTCCAAGTGAGGTTACACCGATAATGTTGGAGACGAAAGAGGAGATGCCTTCCGGGGCATCCCCAAGCTTAGTTGCTTGGATCTTCCTTGAATATTACCTTGGTGCCTTGGACATCCCCAATCTTAGGGTCTTGTCACTCCTTATTCTCCTCATATTGACATCTCACCCAAAACTTGAAAACTTCAATCACACAAAACTTAACGGAACTTCATGAGATAGGTTAGTATGATAAAGAGCAAACCATTTCACTTTGGTACTGTCAAAGACAAGATTCATAATTGTTTCCACACAATTCCTACTGTAGAATATCATTTCCACAATTTATATTGAGAAATATAAGCCATAGAAACTAGGAAACAAGCAAACTATGCATTGAAAACAGAATCTGTCAAAAACAGAACAGTCTGTAGTAATCTGTACTAAAACCATACTTCTGCTACTCCAAAAATTATGAAAAAAATTAGAACCACGTGAGTAATTTGTATATTAAACTTCTTAAAAAAGAATCAACTCAAAAGCACTCTTCTGTTCAAATAAGAATTATTTTCATCAGCGCAAAAGTTTCTGTTTTTCAGCAAGATCAAATCAACTATCACCCAACATGATCCCAAAGGCTTTACTTGGCACTTTATTGAAACAAAAGCAATAAAACATGATTACTACAGTAGCTTAATCATGTTAACACACAAAAACAGTAGGTAAAAGTGTTGGGTTGTCTCCCAACAAGCGCTTTTCTTTAATGCCTTTTTAGCTAGGCATGATGATTTCAATGATGCTTGCATAAAAGATAAGAATTGAAACACAAAGAGAGCATCATGAAGCACATGGCAAGCACATTTAAGTTTAACCCACTTCCTATGCATAGGGATTTTGTGATCAAACAATTTATGGGAACAAGAATCAACTAGCATAGGAAGGCAAAACAAACATAACTTCAAGATTTTCAACACATAGAGAGGAAACTTGATATTATTGCAATTCCTACAAGCATAAGTTCCTCCCTCATAATAATTTTCAGTAGCATCATGAAGGAATTCAACAATATAACCATCACATAAAGCATTCTTTTCATGACCCACAAGCGAAGAAATTTTACTACTCTCCACATAAGCAAATTTATTCTCATGAATAGTAGTGGGAGCAAACTCAACAAAATAACTATCATGGGAGTGAAAATTAAAATCATGATGACAAGTTTCATGTTTATAATTATTCAATATAGCATACATGTCATCACCAGAATCATCATATATAGGAACTTTGTTGTCATAATCAATTGCAACCTCCTCCAAAATAGTGGATTCATCATAAAATAAAGTCATGACCTCTCCAAATCCACTTTCATCAATATAATCATCATAAATAGGAGGCACGCAATCATCATAATAAATTTTCTCATCAAAACTTGGGGAACTAAAAATATCATCTTCATCAAACATAGCATCCCCAAGCTTATGGCTTTGCATAACATTAGCATCATGAATATTCAAAGAATTTATACTAACAACATTGCAATCATGCTCATCATTTAAATATTTTGTGCCAAACATTTTATTGACTTCTTATTCTAACAATTGAGCATAATTTTCTGATCCGTCATTTCCAAGAAAGATATTATAAAGATGATCAATAATATGATGCAACCTCAATCCCATTTTTTTGTAGTTTTCTTTTATAAACCAAACTAGTGATAAAACAAGAAACTAAAAGATTCAATTGCAAGATCTAAAGATATACCTTTTTTTATTAGAGGAAAGGCATACGCCCGACTTTATAAATAAAGCCATAAGGCAAGTAGCAACCACAAAACAAATCATATCACACAACAACCAGACCCCAACCACGGGTCGAACGAAAGAGAAGACAGTCAGGTACATGGCTCCCTCGCCAGTACACGGCACGCAGGCCGGAAAAGCAAAGCCCAAGTGCAACTAGTCTGCCGGATTCAAAAGGGAAAAGTCTAAGCATCTTGCTCTTGTCTGCATAATTGGGAAGCCGAGGCCCGAACTTTGGAGATCAGCATAGAGAGCGCATCCTGGTCGTCGACCTTAGTCAATGATTTCCACTGCTGCAAGAGAGCGCACGCTTTAAATAAGCAATCAGCAGGTTTAGTCGGAAACACATGCTCAATAGTAAATTTGTTCCTAGTCGTCCAAAGGGACCAGCATAGAGCCCCCAGGCCCACCCAAAAGATGCGCCTGGAGACACCAGACAGGTTCGAAGCTAAGCTACGCAACTCGGCAAAGGAGGCAGGGGCCCAAGAAACACACAGCCATTCTCTCACACAGCTCCAAATGAGCTTAGCTAGGACACAGTGGAAAAAATATGCTCCGTATCCTCCAAAGCACCACACAAAGCACAGAACTGGGAGCCCGGCCCATTTCTCTTACGAATCTGATCAGTCGCAGGCAACCTGCCTCTACAGGCTTGCCATAAGAAAATCTTAATCTTAGGAGGGATCCGGGCCTTCCAAATCTGGGAGAAACGATTAGTAGGGGTGCCACCAACAAGCTTAGAGTAAAGCGACTTAACAGAGAAACGCCCAGAGGGAGACATCGGCCAAGTCACCGAATCCTTGTGCGTCGAGAGCGAGGGGAAGAAGGAAGTAAGACATTGCCAGTCTTCAAACTCTACAGGCGACAAGGATCGACGAAAGGCCAGGTTCCACCCAAGGGAAGCCAGCTCCGCAATAGAAATATTCGGATCAGAGCAATAAGAAAATAAGGTGGGGAAAGTCACGGAGAGGGGTGAGTCTCCACACCACCAGTCAAGCCAAAACCTAATAGAAGAGCCATCTCCAACTACAAATCTAACAAAAGACTGGAAAACAGGCCTCACTTTGACCAAGGACTTCCAAAACTGAGAACCACCGTGCGAGTGGGCAAACATCAGGCTCGAGGAAGGAAAATACTTAGCCTTAAGAATAGACAACCAGAGAGGCTGGTCCTCAGCACTCATAATCTTCCACCACCATTTAATCAACAAGCATTGGTTCATGATGGAAGTGTTAATAATCCCTAACCCCCCAAGGTTTTTGGGCCTACACATCAGCTTCCATTTAACAAATCGGTATTTACGACGGTTGTCAGCAGCGTTCCAGTAAAACGCCCCGTGATGTTTATCAAAACCAGCATGTGTCCCACCCGATAATAAGTAGAAGCCCATCAGGAACATGGGGAGGGAGGACAGACAAGCATTGATCAAAGCCACTTTGCCCGCATTGGTATTATACCTCCCACGCCTAGGGAGGACCTTGTTGCCCACCTTGGTAACCACCGGGGCAAAGTCTTTTGCATGGAGAGCATCCGGGGATATGGGAAGGCCCGAATATTTAAAAGGGAATGACCCTAACTTACAGTTAAGAAGGTGTGCCACTCGCATAGCTTCAGACTCGTCCACACCAGTAACAATAACTTCATTCTTGGCAAAATTGATCTTAAGGCCCGACATCGCCTCGAAGCAAAGTAGAATAAATTTAAGATGTGCGAGGCAAGCATCATTCAGCTCAACCATAATGATAGTGTCATACGCATACTGAAGGTGGGTTATCCCGTGGGGAAGGAGATTAGAGCTGACCGGAGAGATGTGCCCATGAGAAGCTACCCTGGAGAGCAAACGGGATAAGGCATCCGCAACGAAGTTGAACAAGATGGGCGAGGCTGGATCACCTTGCCGAAGGCCCCTGCCATTGGCAAAAAACTTACTAACCTGACCATTAATAGAGATAGCAGTATGGCCTCCCGAGACCAACTGCATGATCCTATGAACACAATGCCCCTCAAACCCTTTAGCCAACAGGACCCTACGCAAGAAAGGCCAACTCACCGAGTCGTAAGCCTTCTCAAAATCAAGTTTAAGAATCACCACTTTAGACTTACGAACTTTAAGGTCATGCACAAATTCATGAAGGCAGAGAACCCCATCCAAGATGAAACGGCCTTTAATAAAGGCCGATTGAAAAGGACCGATCGTACGATGGGCAATGGGGGAGAGGCGCGTAGAGAGCCCTTTGGCTGGAAATTTGGTGAAATTATTGATGAGGGCAATAGGCCTAAATTGCGAGATCAGGTCAGCACCCCTGACTTTAGGAATAAGAGAGATGACAGCATAGTTAAGGCGAGAGATATCCACTGTCCCCAGCCAGAAACCTTGGATGATCTTGCACACGAGGACCCACAGCTGCGGCCAAAACTTCTTAAAGAATGGAATCGAAAAACCATCAGGCCCAGAGGTAGCGTTCGGATTAGCCGAACTTATCACCTGCCAAATTTCCTCGTCAGATAAAGGGACCATCAATCCCAAGTTCTCATCCGGAGAAATCTTACAACCAGCATCCCAGAAGTCAGAGGAGAGGGCGAGCCCAGGATCCAGCTTGGAGCCGAGAAGATTAGAATAGAACCCAACAATGTGGTTGAGAATGATAGATTGATCCGAGGTCCTGACACCATCAATAATAAGACTGTCAATGAGACATCTCCGGCGTCTACCATTTTCGATCGCAAGGAAATAAGCCGTCATCGCATCACCCTTCAGGGTCCAATTAAGAGCGCCGCGTTGATGCCAGTAGATCTCCGACTGCTTATGCAACTGCATCAAAGCATCTTCCAGGGAATAGCGAGTGGCCCATTGAGAAGCAGGGAGCCCAGACAGGTCCGCGACGTGGTCCAGATCCCGGAGTTGGGATTCAAGAGCCTCTTTATCCCTATGTTGGTCAGCAGCCCAATTATGAGACCATCCCCTTAAGAATTTACGAAGCTCATAGGATACCATATGCCAGTCATCCATGGGGCCAAAGGAGCGGCGAGGGGAGGAAAGCAGATTAGAAATTTTGGAAGCCAACATCTCACAGAATCCTTCCACTACAAGCTAGGACGCATCAAATTGGAAGCGGGAAGGAGACACAGCTGAAAGCAGGCCCACATCCACGACGAGGGGAACATGATCAGAGCCAACCACAGGCCTGGCTTTCAGCACCGCACACAAACAAAGACCCGATCCAGCACTGACCGAACAGGGGAGGATTGATGGTTAGACCAGGTGAACCGAGCCCCCACCCTAGGGAGCTCACGGAGCGTGCAATTACTGATGAACTCATTAAAAGCATTTGCAAGGGGCCAAGAGAAATTAGTGCTATTTTTATCCACCGGGGAGCGTAACAAATTGAAGTCACCACCAATTAGAAGAGGAATATTACAGGATTCAATCTTAATAGAAAGCTCATCCAGAAAAAAAAAGGGGCAAGGGAGTGATCAGCGGGGCCATAAACCACCATAAATTCCCATAACTTGTTTAGCTGACGATGATGAACCACACAGCTAGCCCAAAAAATGCCATGATCAAAGGCAATGAAATCAAACACATCACGTCTAGACCCTATCAAGATGCCCCCCGAGTGGCCCGAAGCAGGGAGAAAGTGCCAGTCGAACCTGTCCATGCCTGCCACCGCAGACAATTTAGGAGAGGAAAAGGATTCCTTAAACGTTTCAACAAGACCTAAAATATCAATATGCTCACCACAAACCAGGTCATGGATCTGGTCTCGACGCCCCCTAGCGCCAAAACCTCTAACATTCCAAAAGAGGGCTTTCATTTATAGGAAATATTTTTAATGCGGAGGCTCGATCTGCATGGAGCCAGACAAGGCTTAGAGCACTTGGACTGACCTCTCTTGACTTGAGTGGGAGGTGGAGGCGACTGGCCACAACCATTTGTCGCACCACCCTCCCTAGACTAGCCCTGGGCCCCCGCAGGCGCGGCAACAGCCGCGACCTCCATGGCCTTGGCAATCGCCGCCTGGGCAACCTCATTAGCCCTAATGACAGAGAGAAGACGAGAAGGAGAACCCAGCCCCGGTGCAACTGACACCCCAATGTCAGACATAACATGAAGCAAGTGATCATCCGAAAGCGAAGGCAAAACAAGACGAATAGGGGAAGCAGGGGAAGGGGGATGAACGGACGAACCTGAAGGAGGGAGATCCCTGGCCGCAGCGCGCCTCTCAGCCCTCACCGCCACCGAAACACCAAAGTCACGCACGCGCCGGCCCTTGCGCGCCGTGGACGCCGGGGAGCGCAGTGACGGAGAGCACCGCACAGGCGACGCCGGACCCGGGCCAGATCCCGAAGCAGATCCCAGGTCCTTATCCAGGCGACGAGCCAGACCAGCCACAGAATGCTTGGAGCCAGAAGAGGCCCTACTCTTAGCAGAAAATTTCCAAACCGATGACTTCTTCTTCTTCTTCTTAGTTGTGTGCTCGGTGGAACGCGGGGGAGGGGGAGCGGGTAGGTCCTCGATCCTAGAGAAAGAGGGAGACAACGGATGAGCAGGCACGTTGGAGCACACGCCAGAGAAGGGCGTGCCCTTGTTAGCAGCAATCACACGAGGGGCCAAATCATCTTTCTGAGGGTTAGCAGTCGGGGCATTGTCCTTGAGCATCTCCTGTTCATCAGGTTCCAACTTATCCCATTCAGACTGAGTAAAATGAGGATCCGAGCCACCAATGGGATTCTGCCCACCAGCCGAGCCGTCCCCCTGCTTATCATCACGAACAGAGGGCTTGGGAGGAGGAGGCGGAGGAGGGACCTGGAAATCAGCACCCTCGACCCGAACATGAAGACACACACCATCAGGAGAGGGGAAAACATCCACCGCACCATGAACACAGACAGGGTCAATACACCACACATTAAGACGAACCGGGCCAACCTTGCCCAAAGATTCCGCATCAACTTCCACGGGCTTGCCAATGAGATTCCCAAAGGCCATCATGAACTCAGCAGAGCGCAAACCAACTGGCACGTCATCCACTAACACCCAGATCTTGGACAGAGGGCCAACCGCCTTCGCTCCACAAGTAGCCGCTTTAACTGACACCACCAATTGGTTTAGAGGAAGAGTAAAGCTAGTACACGAAGAGATCATCCTTAGACACTCCTTGGAAGGAAAAACCACAGCGAACTCAAATTCTGAAAGCTGGCGCACCTGCCAGTCCCAACCTCCATCATCCCAAATCTTCAAACCATCCAGGAGGGTCTGTGGTGAAATCGACTGACCACAGACAGCAATGATGGCCGCATTAGAAAGAGACGGCGCCGCCATCACCACAGGCGCATCAGAGTCCAGAGCGAAGAAGGAGCAGCCTGGCAGTCCCATCCCAAACTAAATGAAGGAAGGGCTCTTGGAGCGATTGCGGCAATCCACCATCAGGTGACCATCCGAGCGACAAATGAGGCAAAATGGTGGATTGATGCACCTGGACTGGAAGTTGCTCGGACGATGACAGATGAAGTAGGTCAGAGACGGGGAGGGGCTTGAGGCAGCAGGGTGCTGGCGGGGAGGGGGAGGCGGAGGCGGGGGTAGGATACCATCACCCAGGCCAGCAGAAGAAGCACCCGGAACAGAAGCAGGAGCACGACGATCCCTAACCATCGAGGAAGAGGAACCAGGGCCGAAACGCGGGCCCGAGCGGGAGGCAGCATCAGCCACGGACGAGCGAGGAGTCCGTACTAAAATAACACAAAGCTATTCTTTCCGTTCGATCTATCCTAGAGTCCGTACTAAAATAACACCAAAGCAAATTCAGATTCGTAATATTCAATCCAACACAAAGAACTTCAAAGAGTGCCCCAAGATTTCTACCGGAGAAACAAAGACAAGAACGTGCATCAACCCCTATGCATAGATTACCCCAATGTCACCTCGGGAATCCGTGAGTTGAATGCCAAAACATACATCAAGTGAATCAATACGATACCCCATTGTCACCACGAGTATTCATATGCAAGACATATATCAAGTGTTCTCAAATCCATAAAAGTATTCAATCCGATAACATCGAAATCTCAAAGGGAAAAACTCAATTCATCACGGCAAGATAGAGAGGGGAAAACACCATATGATCCGACTATATTAACAAAGCCCGTGCTACATCAAGATCGTGACATCTCAAGAACACGAGAGAGAGAGAGATTAAACACATAACTACCGGTTGTGCGGCAACTTAGTGCGGTGAGGCCGGGTTGACCGATCCGGCAAATCCAACTTAGCATTTTTCTGCATGCCGGTGCTTTAGCCCATGGTTCTTGCCGGCCAACAGCCAACTCCGGACTATGGATTAGGGCGAAGAGGAGGGCCTCGGCAACTCGGACACGCCAAAATGAACTAAGAGGGATGGCGGGGCGCGGTCAAGCCGGCTAGCCCCTGAGCCCCCGAGCCGGACGAGCCGACCCGACGATGAGGGTTGAGAAAACTTACAAGGATGTGCGAGACACAATAATTTAATAGGAAAAGGTAGCCCCCGAGTGTCGTTCGGGGGTCCCATTTTCTTTCATTGAACTACAAAAGGTAGCGATACATACATGCATACAACTAACTTTAAAACGGGCGGAGGAGCTCTGCATTCCAAGGCCGGCTAGTTTCTTCACCGATGTTGTCTCTCTTGCGCTTGTTTGGCTTGCGTGCATCGATGAGGTAGTAGGCGTTGCGGTCACACAGGGCTTTGCTTACGATGAAGGGGCCCTCCCATGGGGAGGCCAACTTGTGCTGGCCGGTGATACGTCCATTTGCATCATGTTTTCCTACTGTTATTTATGATTTTTTATGCATAATAATGCTTTTTGGAGTAATTCTAATTCCTTTTCTCTCATAATATGCAAGGTACACACAAAGAGGGAGAATTCCAGCAGCTGGAAATCTGGACCTGGAAAAGCTACGTCAGGCCACCTATTCCGCACAACTCCAAATGAGCTGAAACTTTACGGAGATTTTTTATGGAATATATGAGGAACATTGGAGCCAATAAGTACCAGAGGGGGCCCACCAAGTGGGCAGAACCCACCTGGGCGCGCCAGGGACCCCAGGCGCGCCTTGGTTGGTTGTGCTCTCCTTGGCACACCTCCGGTGCCCATCTTCTAGTATATAAGTCATTTTGACCTAGAAAAAATGAGGAGAGGACTTTCGGGACGGAGGGCCACCGTCTCGAGGCAGAACTAAGGCAGGAGCACTTTTGCCCTCCGGCGGAGCGATTCCGCCGGGGGAGCTTCCCTCCCGGAGGGGGAAATCATCGTCATCGTCATCACCAACAACTCTCCCATCTTGGGGAGGGAAATCTCCATCAACATCTTCAACAGCACCATCTCATCTCAAACCCTAGTTTATCTCTTGTGTTCAATCTTTGTACCGGAACTATAGATTGGTGCTTGTGGGTGACTAGTAGCAGTGTTGATTACATCTTGTAGTTGATTACTATATGGTTTATTTGGTGGAAGATTATATGTTCAGATCCATTATGCTATTTAATACCCCTCTAATCTTGAGCATGATTATTATTTTTGAGTAGTTACTTTTGTTCTTGAGGTCACGGGAGAAATCATGTTGCAAGTAATCATGTGAACTTGATATGTGTTCGATATTTTGGTAGTATGTAAGTTGTGATTCCCTTAGTGGTGTCATGTGAACGTTGACTACATGACACATCACCATATTTGGGCCTAAGGGAATGCATTGTGGAGTAGTTATTAGATGATGGGTTGTGAGAGTGACAGAAGCTTAAACCCAAGTTTATGCGCTATTCCGTAAGGGACCGATTGGATCCAAAAGTTTAATGCTATGGTTAGAATTTATTCTGAATACTTTTCTCGTAGTTGCGGATGCTTGCGAGGGGGTTAATCATAAGTAGGAGGTTTGTTCAAGTAAGAACAGCACCTAAGCACCAGTCCACCCACATATCAAATTATCAAAGTAGCGAACACGAATCGAATCAACATGATGAAAGTGACTAGATGAAATTCCGGTGTACCCTCAAGAACGCTTTGTTTACTATAAGAGACCGTTTTGGCCTGTCCTTTGCCCCAAAAGTATTGGGATATCTTACTGCACTTTTGCTACTATTATCGTTACTTGCTCGTTACAAATTATCTTGCTATCAAACTACTCTGTTACTTAAAATTTCAGCACTTGCAAACATTACCTTGATGAAAACCACTTGTCATTTCCTTCTGCTCCTCGTTGGGTTCGACACTCTTACTTATCGAAAAGAGCTACAATTGATCCCATATACTTGTGGGTCATCAAGGCTATTTTCTGGCGCCGTTGCCGGGGAGTGAAGCACCTTTGGTAAGTGGAATTTGGTAAGGAAACATTTATATAGTGTGCTGAAATTTACTGTCACTTGTTACTATGGAAAACAATCCATTGAGGGGTTTGTTCGGGGTAACTTCACCTCGATCAGAACCACAATTAGTTACCCCTCAACCTACTGCACCTACTGAAAATATTGAATATGAAATTCCTTTGGGTATGATAGAACAACTGCTAGCTAATCCTTATGCAGGAGATGGAACAGAACATCCTGATATGCACTTGATATATGTGGAACAAATTTGTGGATTGTTTAAGCTTGCAGGTTTACCCAGAGATGAAGTTATGAAGAAGGTTTTCTCTTTATATTTGAAGGGAAAAGCATTGGCATGGTATAGGCTATGCGATGATATTGGATCTTGGAATTAGAATCGATTGAAATTGGAGTTCCACCAAAAAAAATATCCTATGCATCTAGTTCATCGTGATCGGAATTACATATATAATTTTTGGCCTCGTGAAGGAGAAAGTATCGATCTAGCTTGGGGGGGGGGGGGGGGGGGCAATGTTATATTCATGCCCCAATCATGAGCTCTCAAGAGAAATTATCATCCAGAATTTTTATGCTCGGCTTTCTCATAATGATCGATCCATGCTTGATACTTCTTGTGCTGGTTCTTTTATGAAGAATACTATTGAATTCCGGTGGGATCTTTTGGAAATAATTAAATGCAACTATGAAGATTGGGAACTCGACGAAGGTAAAGAGTCGTGTATTAAGCTTAAGTATGATTGTGTTAAATCTTTTATGAAAACCGATGCTTTTCAAAAGTTTAGCACTAAATTTGGACTTGACTCTGAGATAGTAGCCTCTTTTTGTGAATCATTTGCTACTCATGTTGACCTCCCCAAAGAGAAGTGGTTTAAATATCACCCACCTATTAAAAAATAAATTAAAGAACCGGTACTAGCTAAAGAGGAAACTATTATTTATAATGTTGATCCAGTTGTTCCTACTACTGATATTGAGAAACCACCTTTCCATATTAGGATAAAGGAACATGTTAAAGTTTCAACTGTGGTTAACAAAAGTTATATTAGAACACCTAAACCTGATGAACAAATCAAAGTAGAACCTAGCGTTGCTATGGTTAAGGATCTCCTGGAAGAAAATATAGATGGGCATGTTATTTACTTCTGTAATGAAGCTACTAGAATTGCCAAACCTGATAAAGAGGATAAACATTATAAATAACAGACTTGGATTGATTATGAATTTGCTTGCAGAAGATATTTACAAATTGATTATGAAGCTAGTCTATTGACTCGGATTTTTTAGGAAGAAATGACAAGGACTTAAGGATGATCAAGTGCCGGTTTATAAGAATATTTAACCTGGAGCACAACCCGCCAAATTTGTTCTTGTTTTTATGTTGCAGATCAGTTTAACATGGATAAATCCAAATTAAACTGGGGGCTAATGTCGGGGATATACCCCGCGGCGTAACCCGGCCGGACTTGGCGACTCACTAATGGCCTGCCCTGACTGGACGACTCACTAAGTAACCAACCCGAGCCTAGCGACTCATGGGTGACCCTGCGAGCGGGTCAGAGGAACGACAAGACCCGGTGGCCCAGAAGGCGGTTTATGGAAGGCCGGCTCATGTTTTGGTGGGCCGGTTTATGAGGAAAGCACAAGGAATATTCTCCTACAAAGGAAGCAAGACTAGGACTCCACTTGTAATAGAGTAATCCTAATCCAACTAGGACTAGGGGGGGGGGGGGGGGGGGGGGGGGGGGGGGGGGGGGGGGGGGGGGGGGGGGGGGGGGGGGGGGGGGGGGGGGGGGGGGGGGGGGGGGGGGGGGGGGGGGGGGGGGGGGGGGGGGGGGGGGGGGGGGGGGGGGGGGGGGGGGGGGGGGGGGGGGGGGGGGGGGGGGGGGGGGGGGGGGGGGGGGGGGGGGGGGGGGGGGGGGGGGGGGGGGGGGGGGGGGGGGGGGGGGGGGGGGGGGGGGGGGGGGGGGGGGGGGGGGGGGGGGGGGGGGGGGGGGGGGGGGGGGGGGGGGGGGGGGGGGGGGGGGGGGGGGGGGGGGGGGGGGGGGGGGGGGGGGGGGGGGGGGGGGGGGGGGGGGGGGGGGGGGGGGGGGGGGGGGGGGGGGGGGGGGGGGGGGGGGGGGGGGGGGGGGGGGGGGACGCCTCCCACGGATTGATAAACCTTAGGTCATCCACTTGAGGGAAATTTGCTACTGTCCTACAAAACTCTACGCTTGGAGGCCCAACACGAGTCTACAAGAACAAATTGTGTAGTAGACATCACACATCTTCTGGAAGTGCGGGTAATTCTGCTTGGAAGCGGAAAGCACCTCGCTCAGGTAGTAGACCGGGCGCTAGACTGACTAGATCTTGCCTTCTTCTGGACGTTCGACCACCAACACCGTGTTGACCGACCATGAGGTGGCGGCAATGTAGCAACAGCGACTCCTTGTCAGCCGGCGCGGCCAGGACATGCATGGTGGAGAGCATGCGCTTGAGATCCCAGAACGCTTCATCTGCCTGGCCGTTCCATTTGAACGATGACATCTTCCTCATCAGCTGATATAGGGGGCAAGGCCCTCTTGCCCAACCGGCTGAGAAACCGGCTGACCGAGGCCAAGCAGTCGGTGAACTTCTGGACATCATGCAGCCAGGTTGGGTTGCGCATGCGCTCGATGGCCTTGATCTTCTCCGGGTTTGCCACAATGCCGCACTCCAAGACGAGGAAGCCGAGTAGCCTTCCGGCCGGCATGTCGAACACGCAGTTCTCTGGGTTGAGCTTGATCTAGTACAAGCGCAGATTGACGAAAGTTTCCTTCAGGTCATCAAGGAGTGTGGGGTGCTGCTTGGTCTTTACCATGATGTCGTCGACGTAGACGTGAATGTTGCGGCGGAGTTGCTTCAGCAAGCATTTCTGCATGCAACACTGGAAGGTGGCACTGGCATTCTTCAAGTCGAACGACATGGTGATGTAGTAGTATGCTCCGAAGGGCGTGATGAAGGGCGTCTTCAGGGCGTCGTTTGGGTCCAACTTGATCTGATGATAGCCGGAGTAAGCATCCAGGAAGGACAGGTGCTCACAACCGGCCGTGGAGTCGATCACTTGATCTATCCGCGAGAGAGCAAAAGGATCCTTGGGGCAGGCCTTGTTCAGGCTGGTGTAGTCTATGCACATGCACCAGGTGTTCTTCTTCTTCAGGACGTGGACTGGGTTGGCCAGCCACTCGTCGTGAAACACTTCCATGATGAAGCCGGCTGCGAGGAGCCGGGCGACTTCTTCACCAATGGTTCTTCTCTTCTCTTCTGAAAAGCGACGTAGGGGTTGATGAACAGGCTTGGCATCCTTGCGGACGTGTAATTTGTGCTCGGCATACTTCCTCAGAACTCCTGGCATGTCCTTTGGAGACCATGCAAAGATATTCCGATTCTCACGGAGGAAGTCGACAAGCTCGCCTTCTATTTGTTGCTGAGGCGGGCACCCACAACAACGTACTTGCTGCAGCTGGGGTCTTTCGGGTACCGGGATCTTCTTGGTGTCCTTGGACAGCTGGAATGAGGCCTCGCTAGCCGACTCCTTGGCCGAAGGCGGCATAGCCTGCTGCTCGCCGGCAAGGGCGACAATCCGGTCGAGCCGGCGTCGCTCCTCGGCTATGACCAGCGACTGAGCCAACTTAGCGCCGGCTTGGGCGCACTCCACGGACTTTCTGTAGTCACCAACGACAGTGATGAGGCCCTTGGGTCCCGGCATCTTCATCTTCAAATAGGTGTACTGGGGGACCGCCATGAACTTGGAGAGCGCAGGCCGGCCCAGCAACGCGTGGTACGCGCTGGACAAGTACACCACCTCGAAGCAGATGGGCTCGCGCCGGAAATGATCGCTCGTGCGGAACAGGACGTCAAGCCGGATCCGGCCGATGGAAGAGCAGGAGAGACCCGGCACGATGCCGTGGAACACCATCCGGGAAGGCTCCAGATGCTTGGCCTCGATGCCCAGCATGGTCATGGTGTCACGATAGAGGATGTTGATGTTGTGCCGCCATCAATGAGGACTCACGAGAACTTGCATGTGCGCTTGGGAGTGACAATGGTGGGGTCGAGGGCGTAGCCACACGGCTTGGGCATGACGGCCAGGTGGTCTTCCCGGGTCCAGCTGATCGGGCGCTCCGACCAGTGCATGTATTCCGACACAGCCGGGATGACGGTGTTCACCTCCTACTGGAGCAGGCACTCGCTATGCTTGTCGTCACCAAAGCTGGTGAAGATGACGTAGCTTGCATTCTGGTCGGGGTAGACTTTGTCGCGCATGGCGCCGTTTGCCGGGGGCGGGGGCGGAGGCGGCTGCCCCGCACCTAGAGCCAGAGCTGGAGGCGGCAGGATGTCGCCCCTCATGATGCGCTTGGTGATGGCACACTGCCGAAGCGTGTGCGTGGACGGCCTTGCGCTGCTGTGGTGCTTGCAGGGGGCGTCAAGCATCTCCTCGAAGCTCATGAAGGGTTGCCATGCAGTCTTGCCGGTTCATGGGTGCTTGTAGGCCGGCTCTGCCACGGGCGCCTGGTCGGCGGCCGCGACGAGGTGGTTGTCGTAGCGGGGGGCCTGGTGCTCGGCCTTTGCGCTTGTTGTTCTGCTGGTTGTTCTGCTGGCGGCTGCTCTCGCCAGCCAGCTTGGTGGGTGGTGCCGGCAATGCTTTGCCGGCTTCGTCCAACACTACTTGATTCTCCATGGAGGAGTCGGCCGTGGCGTATATGTCCGCCATGACCATGAGCACAGCCACGGTGGTCGGCTCGGAACGCAAAAGCTTGTGCTTCAGGAGGGTGCCATCCCGGCAACCGCTCACAAAGTACTGGATAACTTGGACTTCATGGACCGTCTTGCAGCTGTTTCGGAGCTCGGTCCAGCGTGCGAGGTACTCATGGCCGGTCTCGCTTGGCCCCTGCACGCAGATGGTGAGCTGGTCGAGACGCTTGTAGGTGCCGCTGAAGTTGCGCACGAAGGCCTGCTCGAAGTCAACCCACGAGTTGACGCTGCCAGCCGGCAAGCTGTTCAGCCATGTCCGGGCCGAGCCCTGGAGCATGAGCGGGGTGTAGCGCACGGCCAGGCACCAGTTTCCGCCCGCGGTGCCGATGGCGAGGGTGTAGTCTATGAGCCAGTCCTCTTGCTTGACGGTCCCATTGTGCTTGGGGGTGTCACGGGGAAGCGTGAACCCTTTGGTAAAGGGCTCATCCCGGATGCGCGGGGCGAAACAAGCCGGACCGACCGTGTTGTCCTCCTCCAGCTCGAGGGAGAGGGCAAGCTGCTCGATGCGGTGACGGGCGTCGGTGTCGTTGGTGGCGCGTAGGCCCAGCCGGCTTGCGACCGAGTCATGGGGAACCGGGTGGGCGGAAGCCGGACGACCATGTCGGTCGGATTGCGGGGGAGGGTCTTGCCGGCGCCGGTCTTCTGGAGCCGGCTCGTTGCCCAGGTCATCTCCAGCCGTCAGGGCGCGGTTGCGTCGAGTTAGGGTCTGGCCGGAATGAGCTTCCCTGGGGGGCGGAGAAGATGTCGTGTTCGGCTGCTCGGGGTCTTTGGTGCGGCATGAGACGGACGCCGCGGGACGGTCGAGGAGGTTCTGCTGCGCGTTCGTAGCGCCGAGAAGCTCAGTCATGCGCTGCAGGCGCTCCTGCAGCTTCTCACCCTGTAGTTGCTCCATGCCAATAGCGATGGCCTACGCGGCGCGCATGTTCTTGACGGGGGTGTCGTAGACGGGCGGGATCGCGGCTAGTGCGCGGCCTATGGCGGTGCCACGGGTTCGCACCTCGGAAACCCGGCTGGGCTCAGCCGCGACCGGCGTGAAGCCATACGCGGCGTCGTGCTCCTGCTGGACGGACTCCAACCGGCGCTGCGTAGCAGTGAGTGTCGCGGCCTTATCCAGCAGGCGCTTGTGCTTCTCCTTGAGCTGGACCCGGGCCTGGGCGGCGTTTGTGGCATTGATGTCGGTGGCGAAGGGAATGCTGAGGTTCTGCATCATGGCGCGCAGCGGGTTGGCCGTGCTGGCGCGCTCCGCTATGGCCTTCTTCACGGCACTGGACGAGGTGGAGCCGGAGTCGGTGACGAGCACCTCCACACAGATGTAGAGGTCCGCCACGTCGTCAGGGATATCACTGCCAAGGGGGACAGGCGATTCGGTGACGTCGAGCACCCCGCTAGGGTACTCATCGGGGGGGCGCAGCGCGCCAAAGGGAGCGTCGAACGAGCCAGCGAAGCCGGCCGGCGCGGGGACTAGGCCGTGCATGCTGAGCTCGCTGGAGCCGATGAAGAGCCCCGTCTAGAACGTGTCTCCGCCCGGCACCTCAAGCTGCCCCACGGTGGGCGCCAACTGTCGGGGTGGGCGCATGGCATATGCCACGGGGTGGCTAAAGAGAGGGATAGGCGAGAGGCAACCGGTGTTCTCCATAGGCGGGGTTGGTACGAGCGAGCGTGAGACACAATACGTATCCAGGTTCGGGGCTCTCCGGAGAGATAACACCCCTAGTCCTGCCAAGTGTGATTTTATATGAGGTGGATACAAGCTTGCTCCTTGAGCTATTTTGGGGAGGAAGGAAGACAGGCCAGCGCATAGGCTGCTCCTTCTCTGGGTGTGTCTAAGTGTTCTATTAGTGATCACTTAATTGCTCACCCGTGTACATGAAGGGCTCCTAGGGGGTCTTATAGGCCGACCCCCTAGGGTTACAATGGTAAAGTTACATGGGCACGGGGCCGGGATGTCAGTGTCTAGGAGCCGGTGATGGGGACCGCCGGGTCCGCCGGATGCGGGTCTCGCCGGGTCCGTCGGGTGCGGGCTGTATCGGGCCCTCCGGGCGCGGGTACGGCCAGCTGTTGGGTACTTTAGGCACGCCGTGTTGGACGTCATGGGATGGTTGCACCGTCTTGCTACATGGTTGCGCCTCTGAGACGCCGCCCGCCCTAGGCAGTGGCTTGGTCGGCAGGACAGCCGCGCCCACCGGGGCCGGCGTAAAGGTGGGGCGCATAGTAGCCATGCTTGCTTGTCAATGGAGGTTTGTCTTGCGGCGAACCGGCCGGCATGCGTCGGCCGGCTTGGCCGGGTTGCGCTGGGAAGCCGGCCAGGGGCGAGCTGGATTGAGGGGCGTTGCCAGCCCCTATGTTTTTGAAAGGGATCCGGGTTCCGTTGCCTACCCAGGGTCCATCCCCCCGACAATATCGTCATAACTATGCGCTTTTCTATCAATTGCTCAACAGTAATGTGTTCCCCCACCATATGATATGTGTTTGAGAGAGAAGCCTCTAGTGAAAACTATGGCCCCCGGGTCTACCTTTATCATATTATAAAATCCAAAAATACCTTGTTGCAATTTTATTTCTTTTATTTTTGTTTTGCAATTTATCTATCTACCACTACGAGATTTGATCCTTGCAATTAACGACTTCAACGAGATTGACAACCCTCTTGCTTGTGTTGGGTGCAAGTATTTGCTTTTGTGCGTGCATGTGCTATTCACGAGGCTTTGCGTGATTCTCCTATTGGTTCGATAAACCTTGGTTCTCAGCGAGGGAAATTCTTATCTCTATTGTGCTACATCTCCCCTCCTCCTCGGGGAAAATCCCAACGTAGCTCACAAGTAGCAGCGCCCGGCTAAGATAGGTATTACTCAAACCATTTAAAATCCAAAGTGAAGTTCATATGCAATGAACAAGTTTTGAATTTGAAGAATTCATCTTGTCAAATCTTCTTGTTAGTAGCAATACTAAAAGGTATAAATGGATTGCAATGGTGAATGTTGTATATTGATATATAACAAATGAGGAACAAAACTAATTTAGAAAGAGGTTTCAAACAGGATGTATATAAGACACAACCAAAAGGTTTTGTTGGGAATACCAAAATGATATAAATATTTTAAGCCATGTGTATGATTTTGGAATAAAGTACAAGTAGCTGGAAATTTGATAAAGTAATTGGAGAATTTGAAATTTATCAAAAGACTTTTGGATACAAGAAGTATAGTGGGAGCTCTATGGTGTTTATGATCTTACATATGTATGAAATAACACTTGATCAAAATAATATAAAGTATGTTAGCACAAAGAACATGTTTCTAAACACTTGGAATTGTTGGATGAAAATCTACATAGATAGATTAAAACATCTAATTATACTAAGACTTGTAGGGTGACAAAAGTTTTAAAGAAGTTTAGAAGGAGAAAATATTTTCTCAAAATTTCACATAGCATAACACTGTGAAGAAATCAATAGTTGATGAACATGTATGGATGAATAAGATTCATCATGTGTGTTATCAAATGTACAAAGCCATATGTTTTGTATAAACTAATTGCTAGTAGTAAGTACCATAGTGATATCTAATAGATTCACTAGGGAAATTATGCATTGGACTTAGATTTTATTAACCATTCTCGAATGTGTTTCCCTTGTCGATCTCATTGCACACGATCAGTATAGCTAACTCGACTGCGATCTTCGACATTATTTCACACATGTGGTTTTTTCAACCATGTGCCCTGTAGAGCGCAGAATTAATTATCGCACTCGAGTGTCCATCATCATCCTTCTGTGTGACTTTGACCTCATCACCCACGGGTAAACTTATGATCGAAGTCATTCCACACACTTCGTTTTTACAAAGCTTTTTGCCAATAAACGCCCATGATTTGCCCCTCTTCTAGCCGACGCGTGGCCAAACTAGCTGGGCGGGAAGCTTGCGCGGTAAATAGCGTGGTTGCGCGGGAAACAGGCTCACCTAGCACCTCTTCGAGCCCACGCGTGGTCAAACGAAATGCGTGCGGGGTGCTCAAGCGTCCATTGGAAGCCTCCGCTATGAACGCGGTGAGAAGACGTGATGATTACAGGCAGACTGGACCCCATTTATTATAGCGGCCATTTAACCCTTGTGTCTCTTCAACCTTTCATTCGCGCCCCAGTATTTCAAGAAGCACACCCACAATGACAAATGCTAAGAGGGCATCCTGTGCGGCTCCAATGGAGCTCCGAGCGGCTGCCCATGACGAGCAGTAGTTCACCATGCATGCCGTGGTGGACACCCACAGAAGGTTCACAGAACTCTCGGTGGTGTACACCAACAACCCAGTCTAGGTGGAGCACTCCATCCACATCATGGAGCTGTTTCTTGCTGAGGATAAGTACAAGGTGGTCGGGTTCGACCTCCAGTATACCCGCGCTCGTGCCGGGTCTCATCCCAAGGTCGCCGTCGCCCACATGTGCGTGCGTGATCACGTCCTCGTCTACCACTACTGCCTAGCCACAAGGCCTTGTGAGCATTTTTCCAGGTTTGTTAACAGCCCACACTACATGTTCGCTACGGCGGACATCACCAACGATGTAAACATACTCAAGAATTCTGGCATCACCTGCCAAAATCTTGTCTACATCCAGGGCCAATACAAGATCTGGGGTAGCAAGAAGCATGAGAAGGGCTCACTGGTTCACCTCGCCGTGGCCATGATCGACCCCTACTACAGAGACATAAAGGATTCCTGCAACAAGGACAAGCGTGCCTGGCACTCGGCCTGGATGGAGAAACTCGACATTGCTCATGTCGTGTACGCGGCCAAGAAAGCGTACATGAGCTACGAGATGTACAAGCGGATCATTGACATGAGGAAGTGCCTCCTTCCCCAAAACAGGCAGGGATCTAGCCGTAAGCAGAGCATTGGCAAGCATCGTCACAACAACATGTAGATGATTAGTTGCTCGTTTCTCCTAGTTTAGTATGCATGTAATTGCTTACTTTGGTGTGTGGAAATGTTATGTGTGTAGTCACTTATGTAATTGTATACTTAATTTGGTTATGCAATGCTGTTTTTTAAGTATATATGTTGATGCTCTATAGATAGAGCATGGATGTTGTGCGGACAGAGCAAATCACATCACACATGGACTAAACAATGGAACCCGTCGGTGACGATTTCATGAATCACTCACAATTGTATACCATCAATCGTTTGCTCACAACACAAATGGCTTATTAATAGGAATCATCTGTGCTGTTATCGGTCTTCTCACACATTTCTGATTACTGACCTGTTTCCCGCGTATCACACACATCTTTTAAAGTTGAACCATTTCTGTTGTGTTTGCTAATCGCAAATAGTTCATCCGAGTGAACTGTATGTCATATATCGCACACACCTTGATGTGGCTGATGATTTCTGTTGTGTTGCATAATCATAAACAGTTCATCTGAGAGAACTGTATGTTGTATATCGCACACACCTTCATCTGTCTGACCGTTTCTGCTGTTATGCTCATCGCAAACAGTTAATTCGAGTGAACTATATGCCACACATTGCACACACTGGTACTTCTTGAGCTTGCGTTGGTTTTTCCCTTGAAGAGGAAAGGGTGATGCAGCAAAGTAGAGATAAGTATTTCCCTAAGTTAGAGAACCAAGATATCAATCCAGTAGGAGACAACGCACAAATCACCAATACATGCACAAACAATCAAACAACTTGCACCCAACGCGATAAAGGGGTTGTCAATCCCTTCATGGTCACTTGCAAAAGTGAGATCTAATAGAGATAGATAAAACTAAACAAATGATAAAGTAAATATTTTTGGGTTTTTTTGGTTTATAGATCGGAAAGTAAAAGATTGTACAATAGTAGATCGGAAACTTACATGATGGAAAATAGAAGACCGGAAACTATTATGATGGAAAATAGACCCGGGGGCCATAGGTTTCACTAGAGGCTTCTCTCAAGATAGCAAATAATATGGTGGGTGAACAAATTACTATCGACCAATTGATAGAAAAGTGCAAAGTTATGACGATATCTAAGGCAATGATTATGAAATATAGGCATCATGTCCATGTCAAGTAGACCAAAACGATTCTGCATCTACTACTATTACTCCACACATCGACCGACTCCTGCCTGCATCTAGAGTATTAAGTTCATGAAGAACAGAGTAACGCATTAAGTAAGATGACATGATGTAGAGGAACAAACTCAAGCAATATGATGTAAACCCCATCTTTTTATCCTCGATGGCAACAATACAATACGTGCCTTGCTGCCCCTACTGTCACTCGTAAAGGACATTGCAAGATTGAACCCAAAGCTAAGCACTTCTCCCATTGCAATAAAAACCAATCTAGTTGGCCAAACTAAACCGATAGTTCGAAGAGAATTACAAAGATATCAGATCATGCATATAAGAATTCAGAGAAGATTCAAATAATATTCATAGATAAGCTGATCAGAAATCCACAATTCATTGGATCTCGACAAACACACCACAAAAAAGTATCACATCGGATAGATCTCCAAGAACATCGAGGAGAACATGGCATTGAGAATCAAAGAGAGAGAAGAAGCCATCTAGCTACTAGCTATGGACCCGTAGGTTTGAGGTAAACTACTCACGCTTCATCGGAAGGGCAATAGAGTTGATGTAGAAGCCCTCCGTGATCGAATCCCCCTCCGGCAGGATGCCAGAAAAGGCCCCAAGATGGGATCTCACGGGAACAGAAGGTTGCGACAGTGGAAAAGTATTTTCATGGATTGATGTCTACTAAGCAACCTTCTTCTTGTAGACTCGTGTTGGGCCTCCAAGCGTAGAGTTTTGTAGGACAGTAGCAAATTTCCCTCAAGTGGATGACTCCGTGGGAGGCGTAGGATGAATATGGTCTCTCTCAAACAACCCTGCAACCAAATAACAAAGAGTCTCTTGTGTCCCCAACACACCCAATACAATGGTAAATTGTATAGGTGCACTAGTTCGGCAAAGAGATGGTGACACAAGTGCAATATGGATGGTTGATATAGGTTTTTATAATCTGAAAAAATAAAAATAGCAAGGTAACAAGTAATAAAAGTGAGCAAAAACGGTATTGCAATGCTTGGAAACAAGGCCTAGGGTTCATACTTTTACTAGTGCAAGTTCTCTCAACAATGATAACATAATTAGATCATATGGCAATCCCTCAACGTGCAACAAAGACTCACTCCAAAGCTCCAATCGCGGAGAACATAAGATGAAATTGCTTGTACGGTACGAATCCACCTCAAAGTTATTCTTTCCGATCAATCCATTGAGTTATTCCTATAAGTGTCACAAACAGCCCTAGAGTTCGTAGTAAAATAACACCATATGACACACATCAGTCAACCCTAATGTCACCTAGATACTACAATGTCCCCACAAGTATCCATGGGTCAATTATACGATATGCATCAAACAACTTTAGATTCATAATATTCAATCCAACACAAAGAACCTCAAAGAATGCCCCAAGATTCCTAACGGAGAAACAAGGACGAAAACGTGCATCAACCCCTATGCATAGATTACCCCAATGTCACCTCGGGAATCCATGAGTTGAGTGCCAAAACATACATCAAGTGAATCAATAGAATAACCCATTGTCACCATGGATATCCCACGCAAGACATACATCAAGTGTTCTCAAATCCATAATAGTATTCAATCCGATAATAATGAAACCTCAAAGGTAAAATTCAATTCATCACAAGAAGGTAGAGGGGAAGAAACACCATATGATTCAACTATAGTAGCAAAGCTCGCGGTACATCAAGATCATGCCAAATCAAGAACACGAGAGAGAGGGACAGAGAGAGATCAAACACATAGCTACTCGTACATACCCTCAGCCCTGAGGGTGAACTACTCCCTCCTCATCATGGAGAGCGCCGGGATGATGAAGATGGCCACCGGTGATGGTTTCCCCCTCCGGCAGGGTGCCGGAACGGGCTCCCGATTGGTTTTTCGTGACTACTGAGGCTTGCAGCGGCGGAACTCCTGATCTAGGTTTATTTCTGGGGGTTTCTATATTTATAGGAATTTTTGGTGCCAAGAACAAGTCAAAGGGGTCCACGAGGAGCCCACAAGACCGGGGGGTGCCCCAGGGGGTAGGGAGCGCCCTCCACCCTTGTGGAGGCCTCGTGGCTCCTCTGGCCCAACTCTTTTGCTTCGGGGGCTTCTTCTGGTCCATAAAAACTCTCCGTAAATTTTCAGCTCATTTGGACTCCGTTTGATATTCCTTTTCTGCGAAACTCAAAAACAAGGAAAGGGGGGGGGGGGGGGGGGGGGGGGGGGGGGGGGGGGGGGGGGGGGGGGGGGGGGGGGGGGGGGGGGGGGGGGGGGGGGGGGGGGGGGGGGGGGGGGGGGGGGGGGGGGGGGGGGGGGGGGGGGGGGGGGGGGGGGGGGGGGGGGGGGGGGGGGGGGGGGGGGGGGGGGGGGGGGGGGGGGGGGGGGGGGGGGGGGGGGGGGGGGGGGGGGGGGGGGGGGGGGGGGGGGGGGGGGGGGGGGGGGGGGGGGGGGGGGGGGGGGGGGGGGGGGGGGGGGGGGGGGGGGGGGGGGGGGGGGGGGGGGGGGGGGGGGGGGGGGGGGGGGGGGGGGGGGGGGGGGGGGGGGGGGGGGGGGGGGGGGGGGGGGGGGGGGGGGGGGGGGGGGGGGAATATAATAGCATGGAACAATCAAAAATTATAGATACGTTGGAGACGTATCACACGCAACTATAATATGAACCGTGTTTGATGGCTCCGCCATCGCAAACGTTTTACATCTTTTTTGACGGGTTTTTTACATCTTCGTTTGTGATTAATGCATCGCACACAGTTTCATCGAAGGGTCTCTGATTGTAGTGTCACGTTAGCAGCATCCTCCAGTAGTGTTAGGCCGATATGAATGAATGTTGACCATTGATATGCGTGTTGTTCATAATGCAGATGGACAAGGGCAAGGGGTGGTGCCACTATAGGAGAAGGGCAAGGAGGTTGTGCCTCCATTGGTCGAAGTGCAAGTGGTGGATCAACCAAGCCGCAAGCGGAGGAACTATGGCCACTTCCATTAGGAGTCAAGACCAAACCACTTCTGCAAGGTTATCCCTGCTCCTAAGTTGGAGAGTCTGCCATTGCCGCCGTAACCTTATGTTCCTGTGAGATGCCATCTTGTGGCCTTTTCCGGCATCCCGCCGGAGGGGGATTCGATCACGGAGGGCATCTACATCAACTCTATTGCCCTTCCGATGAAGCGTGAGTAGTTTACCACAGACCTATGGGTCCATAGCTAGTAGCTAGATGGCTTCTTCTCTCTCTTTGATATTCAATACAATGTTCTCCTCGATGTTCTTGGAGATCTATCCGATGTAATCTTCTTTTGCGGTGTGTTTATCGAGATCCGATGAATTGTGGATTTATGATAAGCTTATCTATGAATATTATTTGAATCTTCTCTGAATTCTTATATGCATGATTTGATATCTTTGTATTTCTCCTCGAATTATCGGTTTGGTTTGGCCAACTAGATTGTTTTTTCTTGCAATGGGAGAGGTGCTTAGTTTTGGGTTCAAACTTGCGTGATTTCACCCAGTGACAAAGTAGGGGTAGCAAGACACGTAGTGTATTGTTGCCATCAAGGGTAAAAAGATGGGGTTTCATCATATTGCTTGATTTTATCCCTTTACATCATGTCACCTTACTTAAGGCATTACTCTGTTCTTTATGAACTTAATACTCTAGATGCATGCTGGATAGCGGTCGATGTGTGGAGTAATAGTAGTAGATGTAGGCAGGAGTCAGTCTACTTGACATGGACGTGGTGCCTATATTCATAATCATTGCCTTGGATATCCTCATAACTTTGCGCTTTCCTATCAATTGCTCAACAGTAATTTGTTCACCCACAGTATTATTTGCCTTCAAGAGAGAAGCCTCTAGTGAAACCTATGGCCCCCGGGTCTATTTTCCATTATATATTTTCAGATCTATATACCAAGAATACCAAAAATACCTTGCTGCAATTTATTTACTTTTACGTTTTAGTAATCTTTTATATCCATCTCTATCAGATCTCACCTTTGCAAGTGACCGTGAAGGGATTGACAACCCCTTTTTCGCATTGGATGCAAATGTTTGATTGTTTGTGTAGGTGCATATATTGGGGACTTTCATGTTTCTCCTACTAGATTGATACATTGGTTCTTAACTGAGGTAAATACTTATCTCTACTTTGCTGCATCACCCTTTCCTCTTCAAGGGAAAAACCAACGCAAGCTCAAGAAGTAGCAGGAAGAATTTCTGGCCCCGTTGGCGGGGAGATCTACATCAAGCCTACCAAGAACCCATTATAAACTCTCATCTATTGCATTACATTATTTGCCATTTGCCTCTCGTTTTCCTCTCCCCCACTTCTAAAACATTTTCAGAAAAACACAAAAATATTTGCCTTTTTATTCGCCCTTCTTTCGTTTGTCTTTTCATTTGCCTTTATGTCTTACTTGGCTCGTTTGCTTGTTTGCTTGGTATAATTGTGTGTTTATTGGAAAATCAGAAACCAAAAGGTTTATGGATCCTCTTAAAGTTTTCTACTTGGATCATCTTCGATCCATATGTGCTCGTGCTGAAATCCCAACTAGTTTAGTTGAAGGAAAATCTTTAGATGAGCATGCTCATTTTGTGCGTCACCGATTGTCTGAAAATGGGAGACTCTTATGGAATTAAATAAATTGTTTGCTATGTTAATGAGAAGTTAGATCAAGGTTCCGCTAGAATTGATAAGTTGGAGAATATTATTACTAACTTGGGTTCCGCTTTTGCCTCCGTTAAAACTACCCCAAATTTTCCCTCTACCAAGGCTGCTAAGTCTATTTATGTTCCTAAAAATAGAGGTGGATCATCTAGTGGGGAAAATGAAAATCTTCAGATGATAAGCGTTCACCTAGTTTTGTCAATATCATGAAGGAACCTGTTGTTACGAATGAATTTCTTGATTTCCTACCAAGGAGTGTGATTTTTGACAATATTAAAGAACCTCCTATGAGGCGCAAAGAACCTCCTATGAGGATCTTAAGATGATAAGTGTTCACCCTAACTTTATCAATATTATTAAGGAACCAATTGCTATAAGTGAATTTCTTGATTTCCTGCCTAGGACTGTGATTATTAATGAAAGTAAAAAAACTCCTAGGGGTTATAAGTGTGCAATGAGGGATTGCATACCAAAGATGACAATACCTAGATCTATATTTTATGCCTAGCTAGGGGCGTTAAACAATAGCGCTTGTTGGGTGGCAACCCAATTTTATTTTTGTTCTTTTATTTTTGGTACTGTTTTTCAATAAATTTTCCATCTAGCCTCTGGTTAGATGTGTTTTCATGTTTTAATTAGTGTTTGAGCAAAGTAAGACCTTTGGGATGGGTTACGGTGATAGTTGATTTGATCTTGCTAAAAAACAGAAACTTTTGCGCCCAGTAAAATAATTTTCAAAAATCACACAAGAGTGGTTTTGATAAGATTTTTTTACAAAAGATTGATATACAAATTGCCCAGGTTGTCCTAATTTTTCAGAATTTTTGGAGTTACATAAGTATTCGAAGTTTACAGATTGCTATAGACTGTTCTGTTTTTGACAGATTCTGTTTTCTATGTGTTGTTTGCTTATTTTAATGAATCTATGGGTAGTATCGGGGGGGTATGAACCATGGAGAAGTTGGCATACGGTAGATAGTACACCAATATAAATAAATAATGAGTTCACAACAGTACCAAAAAGTGGTGATTTATTTTCTTATACTAACGGATCTCATGAGCTTTCCTGTTGAGTTTTGTGTTGTGAAGTTTTCAAGTTTGGGGTAAAGATTTGATGGACTACGGAATAAGGAGTGGCCAGAGCCTAAGCTTGGGGATGGCCAAGGCACCCCAAGGTAATATTCAAATACAACCAAGCATCTAAGCTTGGGGACGCCCCGGATGGCATGCCCTCTTTCGTCTTCGTTTATCGGTAAATTTACTCGAGGCTATATTTTTATTCACCACATGATATGTATTTTGCTTGGAGCGTCTTGTATGATATGAGTCTTTGCTTTTTAGTTTGCCACAATCATACTTGCTGTACACACCTTTTGAGAGGGACATGCATGAATCGTGATTTATTAGAATACTCTATGTGCTTCACTTATATCTTTTGAGCTAGGCAAGTTTGCTCTAGTGCTTCACTTATATCTTTTTAGAGCACGGCGGTGGCCTTATTTTATAGAAATTATTGAACTCTCATGCTTCACTTAAATTATTTTGAGAGTCTTTCTAAACAGCATGGTAATTTGCTTTGGTTATAAATTTAGTCATATATGATGGGCATCCAAGAGGGATATAAGAAAAACTTTCATATACCGTGTGTTGAATACTATGAGTTTGATTCCTTATGATTGTTTTGAGATATAAAGATGGTGATATTAGAGTCATGCTAGCGAGTAATTGTGGATTGGTAGAAATACCTGTGTTAAAGTTTGTGATTCCCATAGCATGCACGTATGGTGAACCATTATGTGATGGGGGGGGGGGGGGGGGGGGGGGGGGGGGGGGGGGGGGGGGGGGGGGGGGGGGGGGGGGGGGGGGGGGGGGGGGGGGGGGGGGGGGGGGGGGGGGGGGGGGGGGGGGGGGGGGGGGGGGGGGGGGGGGGGGGGGGGGGGGGGGGGGGGGGGGGGGGGGGGGGGGGGGGGGGGGGGGGGGGGGGGGGGGGGGGGGGGGGGGGGGGGGGGGGGGGGGGGGGGGGGGGGGGGGGGGGGGGGGGGGGGGGGGGGGGGGGGGGGGGGGGGGGGGGGGGGGGGGGGGGGGGGGGGGGGGGGGGGGGGGGGGGGGGGGGGGGGGGGGGGGGGGGGGGGGGGGGGGGGGGGGGGGGGGGGGGGGGGGGGGGGGGGGGGGGGGGGGGGGGGGGGGGGGGGGGGGGGGGGGGGGGGGGGGGGGGGGGGGGGGGGGGGGGGGGGGGGGGGGGGGGGGGGGGGGGGGGGGGGGGGGGGGGGGGGGGGGGGGGGGGGGGGGGGGGGGGGGGGGGGGGGGGAGTCTCCGGACTTTATAAAAAATAAAAGAGGCCAAAGAAGCCCACAAAAAAATAAAAGAGGCCAAAGAAGCCCAAACAAAAATAAAAGAGGCCAAAGAAGCCCACCAAAAAACTGAGAGAAAAGAGAGAAGGGATAATGTTACTATCATTTTTCCACACTTGTGCTTCAAAGTAGCACCATGATGTTCATGATAGACAGTCTCCTATGTTGTCACTTTCATATACTAGTGGGAATTTTCCGTTATATAACTTGGCTTGTATATTCCAATGATGGGCTTCCTCAAATTGCCCTAGGTCTTCGTGAGCAAGCGAGTTGGATGCACACCCACTTAGTTTCTTTTTGAGCTTACATAAACTTATAGCTCTAGTGCATCCGTTGCATGGCAATCCCTACTCACTCACATTGATATCTATTAATGGGCATCTCCATAGCCCGTTGATACGCCTAGTTGGTGTGAGACTATCTCCTTCTTTTTGTCTTCTCCACAACTACCATATTCTATTCCACATATAGTGCTATATCTATGGCTCACGCTCATGTATTGCGTGAAAGTTGAAAAAGTTTGAGAACATCAAAAGTATGAAACAATTGTTGGCTTGTCACCGGGGCTGTGCATGATTTAATACTTTGTGTGATGAAGATGGAGCATAGCCAGACTATATGATTTTGTAGGGATAACTTTCTTTGGCCATGTTATTTTGAGAAGACATGATTACTTTATTAGTATGCTTGAAGTATTATTTTTTTATGTCAATATTAAACTTTTGTTTTGAATCTTATGGATCTGAACATTCATGCCACAATGAAGAAAATTACATGGATAAATATGTTAGGTAGCATTCCACATCAAAAATTCTGTTTTTATCATTTACCTACTCGAGGACGAGTAGGAATTAAGCTTGGGGATGCTTGATACGTCTCCAACGTATCTATAATTTTTTATTATTCCATGCTATTATGTTATCTGCTTTGGATGTTTTATATGCATTAATATGCTATTTTATATTATTTTTGGGACTAACTTATTAACCCAGAGCCCAGTGTCAGTTTTTGTTTTTTCCTTGTTTTTGAGTTTTACAGAAAAGAGATATCAAACGGAGTCCAAACGGAATAAAATTTTACGATGATTTTTCTTGGACCAGAAGACATCCACGGAGCTTGGAGGCCAAGTTAGTCCTGAGGACTCCACAAGCCTCTAGGACGCGCCCTAGGGAGGCGCGCCCCTGGCTTGTGGGCCCCTTGGGAGTCCATCGACCTCCCTCTGAGTTCTATAAATCCTCAAATATTCCATTATCAACAGAAGCGTCCACCAAAATACTTTTCCGCCACCGTAACCTTATGTTCTCATGAGATCCCATCTTGGAGCCTTTTCCGGCATCCTGCCGGAGGGGGATTCGATCACGGAGGGCATCTACATCAACTCTATTGCCCTTCCGATATAGCGTGAGTAGTCTACCACAGACCTACGGGTCCATAGCTAATAGCTAGATGGATTCTTCTCTCTCTTTGATCTTCAATACAATGTTCTCCTCGATGTTCTTGGAGATCTATCCAATGTAATCTTCTTTTGCGGTGTGTTTGTCGAGATCCAATGAATTATGGATTTATGATCAGTTTATCTATGAATCTTCTCTGAATTCTTATATGCATGATTTGATATCTTTGTATTTCTCTTCGAATTATCAGTTTGGTTTGGCCAACTAGATTGGTTTTTTCCTGCAATGGGAGAGGTACTTAGTTTTGGGTTCAATCTTTCGTGATTTCACCCAGTGACAAAGTAGGGGTAGCGAGACACGTATTGTATTGTTGCCATTAAGGGTAAACAGATGGGGTTTTTATCATATTGCTTGAGTTTATCCCTCTACATCACGTCATCTTACTTAAGGCGTTACTCCGTTCTTTATGAAGTTAATACTCTAGATGCATGCTGGATAGCGGTCGATGTGTGGAGTAATAGTAGTAGATGCAGGCAGGAGTCGGTCTACTTGACACGGACGTGATGCCTATATTCATAATCATTACCTTGGATATCATCATAACTTTGCGCTTTTCTATCAATTGCTCGACAGTAATTTGTTCACCCACCGTATTATTTGCCTTCAAGAGAGAAGCCTCTAGTGAAACCTATGGCCCCCGGGTCTATTTTCCTTTATATATTTTCAGATCTATATATCAAAAAATACCAAAAATACCTTACTACAATTTATTTACTTTTACGTTTTAGTAATATTTCATATCTATCTCTATCAGATCTCACCTTTGCAATTGACCGTGAAGGGATTGACAACCCCTTTTCGCGTTGGGTGCAAGTATTTGATTGTTTGTGTAGGTGCATATATCGGGGACTTGCGTGTTTCTCCTACTGGATTGATACCTTGGTTCTTAACTGAGAGAAATACTTATCTCTACTTTGTTGCATCACCCTTTTCCCTTCAAGGGAAAAACCAACGCAAGCTCAAGAAGTAGCAGGACTTCACAAAGCACTCCCCCCTCATCCCTACAGAGTTCAAGCTGAAGACGAACACCGGCTACGCATGGAGGGTGACGGTGAGGGTGATCGACGGCAGGGTCACCCTTGATCAGGGTTGGGCCACCTTCGCCGCCGTTCACCAGATCATGATCGGGTACATGCTGACGTTCAAGCTGTTGTCCCCCGACACCATGAGGTGATCATCTTCAACGACGAGGGCGTGGAGGTGGTCACCAAGTGCAAGGAGCACGACACTGCCTTCGCCACGACCGCCTGAGCTCCTGTGGTCCAATACTTGGTTGTTCTTGCTTTAAGACTTCGGTTTCGTTTAGAACTTTATCGTATTGTTTGGTTTAAAACTTGTTCTGCATGGTTAAGACTTATATTTGTGCCTAAGATTGTTCTGTTGCTAGTAGTTTAGTTCCCAGTAGTTCATGTGTGCCTTTGGTAACCTCACCACATCAAGGAGGAGGTTACCACATAACTGTCCTGGATGTAACCAAACAAACGGACGTGTGTTTCCCCTCAAACAAGCCTGCAACCAATTGGCACGCATTTCGTTTTAGCACATTCAGGCTAGAGGGGATGCATGCAACCAATCAACATGTAAATGTTGGTTTTTAGCCTGTATATGCCCGACTAGGCCCAACTGGGACAAGTATGCAAAGTGGAAAAAACGATGCAGGTAACCAAACGCGCCCTTGGTGTTTGTTGGCTGCTCTTGGGTTTTAGGCCAACTCCAACGCGCGACCCCAAACGGATGTCTGTTTCGTCCGCTTTTCGTCCGTTTGGGGGTGACAATGGGTCGTGTCCACCCAGATTTGTGGATGTGGCGGCCGTGCGCCCAACGCGCGGCTGCATTTCGGCCGCATCTCGTCCGTTCATCAGCAGACTAAAATGAAAATGATGCATATGAAATGGTTCAAATCAAACATAGCAAATTGTTATACATCCGAAATAGTCTTACAACCCAATCGAAATTTGTTTGCATGACAAGAAACAATATCAAATAGTCTTACAACCCAATTGAAATTTGTTTGCATGACAAGAAATTAAACTGATAGATCTACTGGTTGCCAATGTGAGTCCACACGTGCTCAACCAAGTCATCCTGGAGCTGGACATTAGTATGCCAATCACGCAATTCCCGATGAAACTCGACAAACTGTTCAAAGGTTGCACGAGGTGCATGATGAGGCTCAACATTTTCACCCTGGAAATCAAACCCTTGGTCGTAGATGCTATCATCGCGCTCGTCCTCCACAATCATCGCGCTGGGGAGGGTGGTGGCGGCGGCAATGTCGGGGCGTGGAGGGAGGTAGAAGAAGAGAAAAGGGGGGGTATGTCTCCCCGATGGGCGGGCCAGGGCAAGACAAGGGCACGCGCCGCTCAGCCCAAACTTGGGCCGGGAACAAAAAAGAGATGACGGTTCGTTTGCGGCCGTGCATTAGAAGCTCTATTATGTCCGTTTACCTCTAAACAGACGCGGACGGAAAGGATGGGTCGCGCGTTGCAGTTGAGAGCGAGAGGACGGGTGGTTGCGGTGGCCTGCGCTCGGGAAACCAGGCTGGTTTTCCTTTTGGGGGCACAGACAGACGGAGACAGGAGAGTGGAGCGGGGTGTGAACATTGGGGAATAAATAGGCCTCCAATTAACTTCTTCCCTCTCTCCTTTTTACAGCAATATTAATGGTGCGCAGCGTAGAGTAGCACAAGGCATTTATTTACTCCTGGATGGGTATATTTTCACCATCCAACCATGTGCTTGTGGCAAATGTTACTACCAGTACTTGCAAAAAGGATTTTATTTTATTTTATTAGGGAGTAGTCACAATTTACTCCCAAGACAGAACAGTTTAGCAACAGTACAAAGGCAAAACACGTGCTGTAGTAACGTACAGCTAGTTTTTATTTTTCTTGCGAGGATGGATTGCATGCACGAGAGATTGATGGCACTAGGTACGTACGTACTGGCAGTAGCAACGTACAGTAGCGGCCGTGAATGAGGCTACATTTGATTGATACCGCCTACAGACTAGGTGACACGATCTAGGGCTCATTATTGGCGCTCGATACAGGCTCTGATAGGTGCGTTTGCTTGCTTGCACTGCTTCGGCCACTCATTTGGCATTCAGAATCAGTAGTAGGTGAGGTGTCCTGGTTCTAAGATAGTCCCTCCTAGATTATACTGTATTTTTTTTTTCGAAACAGACCTAGATTATACTGTAGATGACACTCCAATGGCATCTATAGATATCTATATTATGCACATGCACCGGAATGCATATCGTGGCCGGGATCTGGATATCATCAATCATGCTACACGAGCGACACGGTCGGAACCCAACTCTGATTAGACTTCTTCCATTGCCGTCATCGTCCACGATACCCAGTGTACCTACCGACTACCTTGCACGTAAACGTCCTATAAGCTGTGGCTAAGCCTACCCTTTTTCGGTTGAGATTTTTGGGTGTGGGTGGATGCATCAGCGACGCACGGGCTCCCGCTTTCTACTACCTCCTTGCTTTGGGTGTTTTCTACTTGGAGTAAACGGTAGCCGTAAACTTTTACTTTATCTTTAGATAGATGAAGGTTTACTTTTTCTGTTCGCCGTGAGGATAATGTCTCGACCTTTTTTTTAACTGATGATGTTTTTTACGGGTTACTCCGCCAAATGTTTTGGGGTCAACTCGACTCGTAAGTCATGGTTTGTGGTGGGAACAGCTGTGCCCTGTTGTGCTTATTTTATGATCGCTGTAGAAAATATAGACATGAAAATAGTCAAGAGTTGCTAAACACATTCTAAAGTAGACAAAAGGTCACTGGAGAAACATGATTATGATAATGCAAGGGAATGCCAAAGGCAGCCTAAATGGCATAGAAATATAAGAGCATCTCCAACGGCAGTCTTGTTTTTGGGCGCGAGACGTTTTTAGAGCAAAAAACAGCCTCCAACAGCTGTCCAATCTTAAATTTTTTGCATCTCGTACGGCAAATATGTGGCCACCGGTATGATGATCTCCGGGAAATTCGTTGCCGCCATTTTTTTCGAGCCGCCGGTTCTTCTCCACGTCACCGCCTCCCTGGAGCTGGCGGTTGCTTCCCCGGCGCCGCCGCCTTCTCGCCATGGCACCTAAGCACAAGAGGTCTGCGGGATTCAACGCAGTACGCCGGCAGTCGTTCGGCAACTACGGCGTGGAGTTTCGACACGCCGGCTGCCGGTATTGGCTCGGCACGTACGAGACGGCCGACCTTGCCGCCCGCGCGTACGACATTGCTGTGTGGAGGCTCGGCCTCGCCCGCTTGAAGCTCAATTTCCCGGAGATTGAGTCTAGGGTGGATAAGGAGTACGTCGCCCCGCTAGTGACAACTGGGTCGAGCCCGATCCGAGGGCTCGATGCATTATTATCAAGGAGCAGGGCAACATCTGAGAGAGCGATGAGGAGGCCATCACGGTGTTTGTTCGGACACATCCGGTGCATGTGCAAGCCGAGAGGGAATTCTACTGGAAGGAGGCCGAGAAGCGCAAGAACGACGAGGAGATAGGGCCTTCATCGTCACAGGGCAAGAAGACAAAGAATGCAGGAGGCTTTAGTGTGATCGACGTCGATAGTGATGGGTCTGATGATATCGGCTGGGACAATCTGTAGTATTCGTAGTAGTGCTTATCATAGTTTAAGTTGCCAGTTTAAGTGGCATGTAGTATTTGAACTATGTTTGTAGTCTGCATGCTTAAACTTCGGCCGAACATTTTTTGAAATATGAAATATGATCGAAGTAGTTCAATTTTCTTTTGATTTGCTTGATCTGGGTTCCCTATTTCAGGGCTGCTATTGAAGACAGCGCATTGTCGTGTCAAGAGAAAAACAAGTTTTCATACTCACAAATTTTTACTCCATTTTTTTGGTGCTAAAAGAATAGGGTCGTTTTTGAAGATGCCCTTGGAAGGCAGTTGAAGTCTGTCTTACCGCTACCATGATTTTTACCGCGAGGCGAGGTAAACGAAGACGCACAAACCACCCGCAAAAAAAAAGAAAAAAAAAACGAAGACGCACAAACAAACCACACGAAATCGGACCCTCAAAAAAAAAAACCACACGAAATCGAGGCACATGACATAATCATCACACTTGGCGCTAACAAAGGACACTCGAGAGAGGCGCGCTAGCGCTACATTCCAAAATAAATAGTCGTGCAAACATACGCCAGTTGTTCCAAGTGCACCCTAGTATAAGTACAGTATATGCCCTAGCTTAAAGAAAGGGAAATTTTACGGTGCATTATAATACACCAGAGCACGTGTATTATATGGGCGATCTAACGGATAACAATAACTGGGCCTTTTTTAGCCCAAGGGTATTTTCAACCTAATTTTTTTTTGTATCTTTAATCGGCCCAATTAGGTCCAGGGGTATTCTCGTCCTAAATTTTTTGATTAAATTAATTGCATTAATAAAGCACTTCATTATAGAGGTCCCATCATCGTGCGTACTCTTTTGAATTTCGGTTCGAGCGGTTCGTCCTCTCTCTTCCTCTCGAGCCCTAACCTCGGGCCCCCTCGATCGCCTCCGGCGCCCTCGATCGCCGCCGATCGCACCCGCCGTGTCTACCCCTCCTGCTCCTACTCCCCCCTCCCCCCTCCATCGCAAGTCACCCCACTCGGGTCGCGGCGCCAGATCTTCCGACGAGCCGCTAATCCACTCCTTCCCCGAGCGGACGCCACCTTCCCCTACCCGAGAGGCCACATCATCCTCATCGACGTGCATCAACTTTTTCACGCCGGATCTTCGTTGTAAGTGCCTAGCCATCTCAAATCTTTTCTGGTCCCTTCTGCATATAGCACCAATAGGGGTCGGATTTTATTCGGGTTTAGGATATGTCATGTGAGGTTTAGGGTTTATCGTTTCAGAAAGTTGTGACGAGATTTCGATCGGATTTGGTTAGGGTTTAGGATATGTCATGTGAGGATTAGGGTTTATGTTTTCAGAAAGTTGTGACGAGATTACGATTGAAAGGAAGTGTAAGTCGGATGTAGCTAGGACATATTGAAGGACTTAGTTAGGGTTATGTGGCATGAGAAAGTTGTCAGCAGATTTGGATTCAAAGAAAGTTATTTTGGATTTAGTTAGGAGATACTTTTGAATTGAGTTTCGAGATATTTTGGATTTAGTTAGGAGATAATTATTTTGTATGTAGTTTGGACTTATTTTGGATTTAGGTAGGAGATAATTTGGATTTAGTTAGGAGATACTTTTGGATTTTGTTAGGAGATAATTTGGATTTAGTTAGGAGATAATTTTGAATGGAGTTTGGAGATAATTGATCTATCAGGGTGGATCTATCAAGGCATTTGAAGGACTCGTGGACTTTGGATTTAGTTAGGAGATCGTCAGTTAGAGCTAGTACAATCAATTACAAATTTCTGGATTTAGTCAGGGCATATTTACTTACAGCTTTTGAAGGACTGAGTTAGGTACATGAATCCGATATGAAAAATTAAAAGAATTATTTAAGCAGAGTAGTGCATAATTTCGGTAACGTATACTATCCATCCGTAACATTGACTATCTATTTTCGCTGGCAGCATAACGACATGGATGATAAAGGCAACGATGGCAAAAACTTGGGTGATACAGGCAAGGATGACAAGGACATGGGTCATAGAGGCAACAAAGGCAAAGGCATGGATGATAAGGACAATGATTTCGTAGCCATGGACCCCAAAGGAATGGATGGTATGTGCATGGATGATAAGGATAATGAGGATGCAGGCAAGGATGGCATAGACATGGATGATGGGGGGGGGGGGGGGGGGGGGGGGGGGGGGGGGGGGGGGGGGGGGGGGGGGGGGGGGGGGGGGGGGGGGGGGGGGGGGGGGGGGGGGGGGGGGGGGGGGGGGGGGGGGGGGGGGGGGGGGGGGGGGGGGGGGGGGGGGGGGGGGGGGGGGGGGGGGGGGGGGGGGGGGGGGGGGGGGGGGGGGGGGGGGGGGGGGGGGGGGGGGGGGGGGGGGGGGGGGGGGGGGGGGGGGGGGGGGGGGGGGGGGGGGGGGGGGGGGGGGGGGGGGGGGGGGGGGGGGGGGGGGGGGGGGGGGGGGGGGGGGGGGGGGGGGGGGGGGGGGGGGGGGGGGGGGGGGGGGGGGGGGGGGGGGGGGGGGGGGTATCTCCTAACTAAATCCAAAATAACTTTCTTTGAATCCAAATCTGCTGACAACTTTCTCATGCCACATAACCCTAACTAAGTCCTTCAATATGTCCTAGCTAAATCTGAATTACACTTCCTTTCAATCGAAATCTCGTCACAACTTTCTGAAACCACAAACCCTAAACCTCACATGACATATCCTAAACCCTAATCAAATCCGACCCCTATTGGTACTATATGCAGAAGGGACCAGACAAGATTTGAGATGGCTAGGCACTTACAGCGAAGATCCGATGTGAAAAAGTTGATGCACGTCGATGAGGATGATGTGGCCTCTCGCGTCGGGGAAGGTGGCATCGGCTCGGGGAAGGAGGGGATTAGCGGCTCGTCGGAAGATCTGGCGCCGTGACCCGAGGGGGGTGACTTGCGATGGAGGGGGGAAGGGGGGAGTAAGAGCAGGAGGAAGGAGTGACACGGCGAGTGCGATCGGCAGCGATCGAGGGTGCCGGAGGCGATCAGCGGCGATCGAGGGCGCCGGAGGTTAGGGCTCGAGAGGAGGAGAGAGGACGAACCGCTCGAACCGAAATTCAAATGAGTACGCACGATGATTGGTGTTATAATGAAGTGCAATGTTAATGCAATTAATTTAATCAAAAAATTTAGGACGGGAATACTCCTAGACCTAATTGGGCCAATTAAAGGTATAAAAAATTTTAGGTCAAAAATACCCTTGGGCTCTAAAAAGGCCCAGTTAGTCTCATCCGTTAGATCGCCCATATAATACACGTGCTCTGGTGTATTATAATGTACCGTAAAATCTCTCTATTTTTTTTAAAATAACATGGAGATTCCTCTCCGGCTTCATTACCAGAATGAAACCATATAATTCATACACCAGCTCACTAAATAGCACTACCATGAATTAGGTGTTGACGTATAAATTCATAGCCCACCTTTTCCCATCAGATTAAACTTTTGAGTGAACTGACTGGTGCGTGCAATTCTGCATAGGGATTTAGACAAACATAATATGAAGCTAAAAGGTAGAAAGAGGGGGTGGGTGGGGGATACATTGACATGCATGCCAAAAAAAAGAGAGAGGGCAACAGTTTTGCACAGTGCAATACCATTCAGGCGATCCCCCAGCCAGCCCTTCTATTCTTCAACAGCGGCGCGAACACAACTTGAGGAGACTAGCAGTTGGCCAAGGTCGACACTAGACTAGACAGAACACTCTCGTCCTCGGGGTCTCTCTTCTTAATCGGCGATTTGAAGTAGGCAGGGTCATCAGAGATCTTGAACCTGCTCCAAAAGTCGCGGGGAAGTAGGGATCCAGGCATGTCTTGTATTTGCTGTTTGAGCCACCGGGATCATAAGAAATTTGTGAATGAATTCCATCAAAGCTTCTGAAAAAGCCACTATTTCACACTATGTTGCTCTGGGGACAGGACTACCCAGAACCTGATGGTTCTCTAGATCAGTCGATACACCTAAGTAACAGAGATCCATTTGGTGTTGTTAAAAACCATCGAGTTCCTATATTTCCATAAACATCAAATGATGTCAGAACTGACAGTATTCAAAGCAGAGTTCTTATTATTGGAGATCAAGAAGCTAATGATTCGAAATCATGCCCAATAGAAACTTTAAAATAAGTTCTAACAAAAGGCCAAATGCTCCTGGTGACAACACAATCAAAGAATAAATGGAAGATAAATTCCTCCTTGTTTCAATACACACAATCTAGTGGCTTGATTATGTGTCTTTTCATGTTATCACTTGTCATCAACTTATGGTGTGAGAGCAGCTAGAGAAAAACATGAAACTTTTGGGGAACCTTGAGATTCCAAACTCCAGGGACAAAAACTGGTTGCACTCTCTAAAAATAATGACATTGTATAAAGAACTAGTAGAGTATTGACGTTTACTCTCCAATTGCCAGATCAAAGCATCAGGTCTTTAGTATAGGAAATGCTACTGACTATTTCGACTAGCTTGTACCAGAGTTCCATGAGTTTGTCAGAAAATTTTCTCCAGAAAGAGATCTTTAGTTCTTGCCCATCCCAAACCTCACTAATGCATTTAGTCTGCTCATTACAAGTAGCATAAATAGACCAAAATTGCATAGCTAGCGGGGATGAACGAAACCAAGTATCCTCCTAGAATCTAATCTTATCTCCTTTACCTACTTTCCATCTATATCCAAATTTCAAGACTTGGATGATGGATCTGATTCTTTCCAGAACCTAGAGATATTTGGATTGGAGGTTGGGACAAAAAGGTTAGGCTTACCACTGTACTTATGATCTATGATTTTCCTCCAAGGTCTCCCTTCACTCTCATAGTACCTCTTAACCCAAGTACCCAAAAGGTAGATGTTCACCTCTTGAAGGTTTGGGATACCTAGGCCCCCAAATTATCTCTTCGTACAAACTAATTTCCAATTTGCTAAGTGAAGTTTCCTATGGCCTTCAAAATCATTCGAGAGGCAATGTGCCATCTTGGAATTGATCATATCAATTGCACATTTAGGAAACTTAAAGAAAGACAATAGATATATGGGGATGTTGGCCAAAAAAGCTTGGATAAGGATAAGTCTACTTTTATAAGAAAGGGGTTTACCTCTCCAAACAGTAGTTCTTAAAAAAAGTCAATTAGAGATTGAATGTCCTCCCTCCCGAGTTTATCATGATGTAGAGGGATCCCCTAGATATTTAATAGGGAATTTTCCTTCACTGCATTCTAATAAACTAAGGAACATTTTGACCACCTCTTCCTCAGTGTTGATGGGGATAAGTTCACTTTTACAGTAATTGATTCTCATCTGAGAGTCTTTTTCAAAGTAGTTCAACACTGTCTTTAGGTTCTGAGCATGAGTAGAATCATTCAATAGAAATTAGATGGTATCATCACCATATTGGAGCCAAATTATGCCTCTAGGACAGACCTCAAGGTAGAGCCCTCTAATCAGGTGATGATTAGTAGCCTTGGAAAGCATCCTAATCAGGACATCTACTACTAAGTTAAATAGGAGGGGAAAGAGGGTTTCCTTGCATAAGCACTACAAAAAAAGACACATCCGTGACATTTTTGCCCGAACGGAAACTTTTTCTGTCATGGTTATGACACTTCTATGACGATAATTGTGACAAAAACATGTATCATCATAGATGTGGTGGGCTCCTACTTCTATGATAGAAAATCATGACAGAAAATGGGCTTTTCGTCTTGGGCCGGCCGGAGACGCACCTGCATGACATTCTTTGGGCCGTCCATGACGTAAAAAATCATGGTAGAAGTGAGGGCGAGGAAAATATCGGGGAGTTCCCGGTTACGTGGGTGGTCGGGGCCGAGCGATGCAGTTTGGTTTGTGCATTTCTCTCGTACGCGTGTGTGTGTGCGAGGCACTCGCTAACTGAACCCTTGCGAGGCGTTCGCTTACTGAACCCGAGCGATTGCGCTAGCTAGCTACGTACTAAACACGAGGGATCGATCCCACTATGTACTGAAGCCGATCGATCCATTCCTTCACTGCTAACTGAACCCGAGCGATTCCTTCGCTGCTAATTGAAGCCGGCCGATTCCTTCGCTTTTAACTAAATCCGATCGATCGTTCTCGCTGCTCACTGAAGCTGATCGAGCCCCCGTGCGAGATGTAGCTAGCCGGTGTGTTGGGTTAGCTCTGGATGAATAGTGTCCATTGCTGCCGCGCTCGCGATACGTAGAAATGAGTCGAGACGTGTGGTGAGTCCAGCCGGTTGGTTGGCTGTGGATAAACAATTCCTGTTGCTACTGCTCACTCGTACGTATGTGTATGCCCCACCCCAGCCGGTGGTGGTTGGATGAACAGGACCCCGTGGTAGTAGGCGGTTGCCGCTGGATGAACAAGACCCCGAGGAGGCTGCCACACCCCAGTCGGTTGGGGGTGGATGAACAGGACCCCGTGGAGGCTCTATGAATAGTAGCTGGTGGAGCCTGCTGGAGGACCATGATGGATGAACAGTAGCCCGTGGAGTCCCATTTTGTGGTACGCCACACCCCTCCCAATGAACAGGACCCCGTTTCGACCGTAGGCGCTCCAACAGAAGTCTGTTTCTTCCATTTTGCGGTACGCCACACCCCTCCCGATCAACAGGACCCCGTTTCGACCGTAGGCGCTCGAACAGAAGTCTGTTTCCTTTGTTTTGCGGTACGCCAGATCCCTCCGATGAACATGATCCTGTTTCGACCATAGACAATCGAATAGAAGGCCATTTCCTTCATTCTGCGGTACACCAGGCCCTGTTTCGGCTGTTCCATCCAAGCTGGTTGGCTCCCGATGAACAAGATGCATTCCGTTGCCTCCTGATGAACATGGCGCTGTTTCTCTGTTCCAACCCAGCCGGTTGGCTTCCGATGAACAGGATGTCGTTGCTGCCGTCCGTTGCCTCTCCATGTACATGAACCCTGGCCGTACGTATGCGCGAGTACGCGTTCGGGACCCCGCTCGTATGTACGTACGTGGCCGTATTTTTTGCCCTGTGGCTGTACATACGTGTACACGGTTTAGACGGGACTGCCTGAACTGCTACGTCGAGGGCTTTACTACGACACATGTCGCTGCTTGCTTAGCCACGGTTCATCGTTGCAGAGAGACCGATCGGCCAGTATGTACGTAGACGTTCGTGACCAGTCAGACAACTTTACGTACGCTTCGATCGGGTGGGTCCCAGCTGTCAGGGAGGATAAGGACGCACTTCCTTCCGTGCGAAGATATAGCTGGTGGGTCCCAGCTGTCAGGGGGAGGAATCATTTTTTCCACGTAATATGGAGGCACTTCCTTGCGTCCGAAGATGTAGCTGGTGGGTCAAGGTGTCAGTGTCACCGCGTACAGTCGTTCATTCACCAGGTTGACCACGCCACGCCGAGAGCACCAAGGAGGTGGACGGCGGCGAGGACTAGGAAAGGGATGACCCGGAGCCGGGGAAGACTCGATAGTGGTTGCCCACGCGGTGGGGAGTACGAGGGTTAACTGGTTCAGCTGCGGTGTGAGGCTGCCGTCGCCGAAAAATAACAGGGGGTGTGGGTGAGTAAAGGGAAGGCCTGGCCAGCGGTGGGAGTAGGGTGGGGCGGTGAGGCCTGCGCGATAGCACAGCCGGCCACGCGAGGCAGGAGCAGGCGGTATGACCGGCGCTAGTTTGGGCGGCTGGAGCAAGAAGATCAGAGGTTGAAGAAGCATGGCCGTTGGATTAACATCCAACAGTCACTGCTGCTAGAATCATTTGTTGACTAAGTAAACAAAGCCCTGCGTATGAGTCACCTTAGTAGGCCCACAAGTCAGCCACCAAATCTGGTGGGACCCAGCTAGCAGCGGGAGGAATCATTTTTCTTGCGCGTAATAAAGAGGCACTTCCTTGCGTGCGAAGATGTAGCTGGTGGGTCTCAGCTGTCGGGTGTAGGAAACTTTTTTCCCGGGTAATAAGGAGGCACTTCCTTACTTGTGAAGATGTAGCTGGTAGGTCCCAGCTGTCAGGAGGAGCAATCATTTTTGTTCGCGTAATAAGGAGGCACTTGCTTGCTTGCAGCCATGGACCATGCGGGTCCCTACTGTCAGCCTCTCCACTTACATCCCTCTTTTGATGGCTGTCGTTTGTTGACCACGTTGACCACGCCGTGCCAAGAGCATCAACGCGGTGGACGACGGTGAGGCCCAGGAAGGGAACGACTCGGAGCCGGCGAAGCTACAGTTGTGGATGCCCACGCTGAGGGGGGGTGAGAGGGTTGTGACTAGTTTGGCTGCGGGGTGAGGCTGGCATCACCAGAAAATAACAGGAGGTGTGGGTGGGTATAGGGATGGCCTGGCCAGCGGTGGGAGTAGGGTAGGTCGGTGAGGCCTGTGCGGCAGCACAACCGGCCACGGGAGGAAGGAGCAGGCTGTCCTGCCGGCGCTGGTTTGGGCGGCTGGAGCAGGAAGATCAGACATTGAAGAAGCACGATGGCCATTGGATGGAAATCCAATAGTCACTGCTCTCGTGTGTTGACTAAGTTGACATAGGCTTGCGTACACGTCAACTTTTTTTTTTGGAAAGCGTACGCGTCAACCTAGCAGGCCCACAAGTCAGCCTCAAATCTGTGGAAAACATCATACAACCCATCTGCCTTTATTTCTAATAATTTATAGCACATTCACTAATTCTTAAGGATTGTTTTGGAGCCCATATTCTTTTTGTTAGCATTACAACCCATATTGTGGCCACGGTTAAAAAACTCAATGATTTTTTGCATTTTTTGGTGCGGTCCGTACTGTTTTTAATAACGAAATTTCTAGTCACATTCAAACTAATTTGAAAAATAAATTTATAGCAATTTAAAATCCAAATAATTTTCCCCGCATAAAAATCAATAAAATTTAAAATGTCGAAATGCAAAAAAAGAAATTTGAAACTAATTGCCGATTTGCTGTGTCTTAAAAATGTACAACCCATTTCTCATTACTGATAGCCCATTTTCTGGGCAGGCCGAATGCATCCCTTGCAGCCTAGCAGGGTGACAAAAGCAAGTAGGCCTCGGTTGGGTATTTAAAAAAAAAATGGGCTAGCCATTTTCAGAAAGAAAAAAAACAACTGGGCCGGTCTTGTGGTAAACATAAAATAAAAGGCTGGCTAGACTGGCAAGATTGTCCCGCACAGCCCAGTTGATACCCTGCTCCGTCTCAAAAACAAAAAGAACTGGGCGAGCTGCTGGTCCCTGGTGTCAGCCGCTCGTTGTGCAATTCTCTTGTTTATTGACTATACATTTACAATGGCATGGGACCCAGATGTTAGGAATCCATTAGAAGAAACATTTTTTTGGCTTGAAATAAGGAGGCACTTGCTTGCGTAATGCCATGACCCTGGTGGGTCCCTGCAGTCATCCTCTTCACGTATAATCATCTCCTGATTTTGTACGCGTCCACCTTGTAGGCCCACAAGTCAGCCTCTAAATCCGTGGCAGACAAATACACCCAATTTTAAAAAATAACAGCCCATTCCATACGTTCACACGGAAAGTTCAACATTCAGAGCAAAGTAACAGGTCTCATCCAGAGATAAGAGTACTGAACTTCCATGTTGACAACCATCATAGCCAACTTAACTACCTACTCCTACTAATACTCTAGTGTACAAGTACTAACTTACTCTTAGCTAACTAGATGGTGTCGGCCGCCATCTGCGGTACACGCTAAACGCCGGCACCGACGTCCTCCTCCTCGTCTCGGACTTGCCAGAGGTGCGATAGGGCGCGTTGCTCGCGTGTGTTGGCCCTTTCCATGCCGGCGTGGTCCACAGAAGTTTCGGCTTCTAAGTGGGAAACCCACTTGATGAGCTGGTAGTAAAACTCGGCGTCGCGAACGCGTGCGTGCCCGACAACCTCTAGGGCTATTTGCTGGGCGTCGGCCTCCACGTAGATGGCCCAGTTGCGGGTGCTCTACTAGCGACTCAGAGCGGCGGTGCGCTGCTGCTCCATGCCCTGCTAGCGGTGCAAATCGGTGATATGCTACTCCTTCGCCAGGTGGTCACGCTCCAACAAGTCCTCATACTCCGCATTGCCATCGAAAGACTGATAGAATGCCTCCTCCCTCCGTCTGCCTTCTGGTGAAAACCTGAACATTGGCTTCGGCGGTGAGCGCCTCTGGCATCGCCTGTTGCGGACGGGCGAGGGCATGACGGACGTGGCCGGTGGGGGCTTGTGAGGATAGGGCGAGTTAGGTGATGGTGCCACCGGAGAACGTCGGGAACCAGTAATTATAGGCGGAAGGTAGGTGAAACAACGTCTTGCGGGAAATGCGACGGTCATCAGAATTCAATGCATAAGCAGGCATGGCTTAGCGTGCCAGCTTGCCATGAAAAACTAGAAAAACTGAAATTATGACTATGTCGTCTTGTCCCGTCCCGTCAATGGTGCGTCCCGTTCGTGTTGGGTCGCACATCGGCATGACAGGCAAATGAGCGCACTTGATTCATCTAGATGAGGTACGTGCGTGATCTGCTGGTTATTCGCGTAGGATCGAGTTGGTTGGATAGTGTACATGTATGATCGCAATAGCTGATGAACGTTCGCTGGGAGATAAGGCATTTGCGAACATTTTTGCTGGCAGTTTCTTTCGATTCACATGGCATTTTCTTCAGAACAGCATGTCAGTTTCTTCAGAGGTAGGCAATTTTATTCTAAAAACTTCCACCTTTGGATCTTGCATCGCAACTAAAACTGCCAGGAGCGTATTAGTAGGCTAGCTAGTGATCGACCAGTAACTTGTAAACACTGAGCAAAGAGAAATAAGGAACTGCTAGTAACTTGTAAACACTGAGCACACAGAAATAAGGATCATGTTGTGCACAGTAGTAAGAGTTGATCCGTTTGAAATGTTCACATGAGACTCACAGGCCTAGCATTGTAATATTATCACATTAGTAGCCCAAATTCACAACCAACTAGTACGATTCCCATACATAAGATCAACATGTTAATGCATCTCAATGATTCACAGATCATATACAATATGTAGCTCCTAAAGCAAAGATCCAGAAAAAACATCTATTCTTGCTATTAACATGGATGCTTCTCTGGGCCAACATTCAATATAGAGTGAAAGATAAATTTGTTTGTGAAGTCTACATTACCTCTTGCAAACGTAAGTGGTTTCACCAATAGATGGAACCATGAGAATGAACAACACATGACGGAGGAACATCCACTGAAATATGAATTGGTCATCTGTCGATCACACGGCGAGACTATTTTTGGAATACAACTTTAACTTAGGCAAAATGATGCCCATTGGATAATCAGACCAAAGCAATGAAGCACCTAGTGTTGGCCAATAAATAGTACATTACTACTTTTGTGCAGTCCATGAACTGACTATCCAATCTTTCTGTGTCTATTTTCAAATGGCACTGCATGCAGTGACTATACTATTCTCTTGTGCAGTTCCACAAAAATTGAGGTTAACATATACCCCACCTTGTATTTTCGGTTTAAACTCGTCTCTGCTAGTTGTTTCCTCTTAGCATTTGTCATGTTTTGCAATGGACAATTTGATACTATCATGTTTTGCACTGGACAATTTGGTACTGAATTGATTTGCTGGTACAGAGCAAAAATATAGCGCCTATTCTTCATCAGACCAAGGATATCCATGTTTGCATGGGAGAGGTGAAATTGATACAACCGAAATTGAGCATCCAATCATTGAATCATGTCCTGCACCACCATTGTAGGTCCACCCTGCCAGTAAATTTATATGCAAACCACTAATATTACTATCTAATGACAGTACAAAAGGAGTAGCAAGATAGTAGTAAAGCATGTACCTTGGTAATGAACAGCTCACAGTGCCACCAATTGGATATAACTGTTTGGAAGAAAAAATGCTCATAATGTTGAACCATTTGGACTTTTTGTGCAGTTCCACTAAAATTGAGCATCCCTGTTTGTACAGATATTGAAAGTGTGATTACTATAAAAGTGGCACTAGTTGAAGCATAGACTCACAAATATAAGAATTCCGATTTATTAATGGGAAAAGGTAGCAAGACTGTTTGAAGTAATAAACAAGGCAACCACGGCTGATGTCAGGAAGGCATACATAGTATTTTGTGAAAGATTGAACCATTCCTGACCTTTCCTCTTCTTTTAAGCATTTTTTGTGCAGTTCAACTATAATAAAATGCCATCACCGTCTTGATAATTCGGTGACATTGTACAAAAAGAAATGACTTACCATTACATCATGATGTCAGGTATGTAATCGACAGGCAGTAGAGACAAACATGCAGACCTCCTCCAATAACATAATGAAATTAATTTTAACAAAGGTGTGACTAGCTTTGCCGGCATAATTTGAATGAACACTACACCCTCTGTTCCTTAATATAAGTCATTTTCACAGTTCAATTTAAAGTACCCAAACATCTAGTATTTAGAAAAACAGGTAATAGTTTTCTTGAGCACATATCTAGGAAAGCTTGCCACAACATATATATGTCCATACGCTAATGCAACACCATTCGAATAGTACAAATATACACTAATCCAGTGGCTAGTGCAACAGTAGAGTAGTTTTTTTATTACGGGGTACAATACAATGGTTTTACTGAACATATTTCCATAAGCTAGCACTGGAAGATTTCTATAAGCATTAACCATACAAAATCTAAAGGTAACAAGTTTCAGCATTGGTATACTGGCTATGCAACAACATTAGACCAAATACAGAAGTCTGAAGGTAACTAGCATTATTAACTAATGATAGTACAAAAAAATTGCAAACCATGTATCTTCAAGGTAAATATCATTTCGAACTCTAGGGGACCTGAAAAATTGCTATCCCAATCTTGATAATCTATCAAATATAAAAACTTGATCAAACAAATCAAGAAAACAACAGGAGGAGGAGGTGCCCACTCCTGACTTTTCCTCTTCTCTTCATAATTTTTTGTGTAGTTTAACTGAAATAAAATGCCATCACCGCCTTGGCATTTTGGTGACACTGTACAAAAAAAATTGACTTATCATAACATTGTGAAGTGAGGTATGTAATCTATAAGCATTAACAATGCAAAAATCTGAAGGTAGTAACAAGTTTCATCGTTGGTATACTGGCTATGCAACAACATTAGAATGCCTTAGCTGAAAAATCTTTAATACATCCACAATCAACAGCTAACCCTGAAATAATCTAGTGACATTAAATGGCATTGCTTAAATTTATCGGTGGCATTAGACTGAGTGCGGCATTAGTTAAATGTGGCATCACTTTAGCAGTAGCATTGCTTGACTTTATTGGTGGCGTTATACTAACAGCAAAAAAGTGGCAATAAGAGCATGGATAGGCCCATTCAGACAGTGGATGCACCAGTACGATGTACCTCCACGGACGCATAGAGTGGTGAGGGAGGGATGGTTGCCTAGAGCAAAAAATATCCAGGCAGCATATGTGGATTACGTCCCATTTTTGTTCTCTTTAGCGACCTTTTACCTATGTGAGGACAACAAACCGATCGACCTAGTCATTCTCTATTGCGTTGTCATGCCTTTCTACCCTTTTTCAACCAAGAGACAAGAGAATCATTCCTTAGCTACTGATTCCCCTTTTCAACCTAGATGCAGGTTCGATACCTAGTCTCTTCGACAATACTTTCTCCCTTTCTTTCCTTATTCAACCCAGACATGGATTAGTTTGCATGAAGTAGGGTTTCCTTTAATAGTGCAAATTAAGGTTTTTGTCTGCGTGACCAGGAGAGCACATGATAGTAAATTGGGGAGATGGGGGAGCGGAAAAAGATCCACATGCAACGACGTGGCAGATGGGGCAATAGAACAAGGGTATGGTTCGAAAAGAGGTAGCATACCCGAGGGTCCGTGGGAAGTGGCTTCGCTCGTCGTCGTTGTCCTCCGCACATACTACGGCAGCGAGCTTGGGGACAGAGGCCATCCAGCACCAGTGCTAGGTCTGAGATGACGGCCTTGTCGTTAGTGTGTGACCTCGCTCGCCGACGACAAGTGCGTCAACGCTGCACGTCCTTTTCTTCCCCGACGGACAGGATCCTAGCGGATCTGTGACCACCGGTGAGGAGGGGGAGAGAGAGAGAGAGGGACCACCGCTATCTTTTTTAGATTTGGGGAGAGGGTGATAGTGTGAGAAGCAAGTGGGCAGCCCTTAGCAAGCAAGCGCTGAAGCTCCAGCCTATATATCTTTTTTGATACTAGTACTAGAGGTAGAGTAGTGGTAGAGTAGTTTATATTTTCTCTGCATACAGTACCAATTAGTTGTGCTTCAAAATTGAACGACACACCATTAAATAAATAAAGTCAAGAAATAACGCGGCACCTCGGGCCAATGCAGCTAGATCGCATTTTGCACGAGAAATGACACACCATGTTTCGTTGACATGTGGCCCCGTTCCAACATGTCAGTGAGATGACGGCGAGTCCTTTTGTATAATTTCTGAATGGACGTCTATGTAGGCCGGGGTGCCTGTTTCTATACCGTGGCGACCATCTGCTCCCCACTAGCCTCTTCCTGGCAACCGTCCACCGCCTCTTTGCCTTTCCCTCTTGATTTGGAACTGCTGTCGCACGCTCTTCCTCCCTCCATTTGCCTTGACTCTTCCTTCTACCATTGTTCGTCTTCTTGATGGAGGGAACAGGTAGGAAACGACCACGTTATTCTTACCCGGATCTGAAAGTTGACGTGGTGGAGGAACTCATGGATCGGTGTGACGTCATCACCATGGCTAGCATGGCAGGTTCGTTCAAGACCATTCTCGACTCAACAAATAACATCATTACAAAGAACCCAAGGCTTCAGGAGTAGTTTGATCTCCTGTATCTTCTTCGCCATGACCCTGCTCGCTGGCGCGGGGACGACGAAAGCCTCGCCTTGTGCAAGTTGATGCCGCTTGATAATGATAATTGTGATGTAAAGATGCCATCGCTTAACGGTAAGGCCTGGGCATGCGCAAATGGAGATTGGGTTGTTTATATTGGTTACAACTACGAGTTGGAACTTGTGAATGTGTACACTTGTCACTGGGTTCGACTTCCAAAAATCTCAGACTGCCCTGAGGTTGAGCACACCAATGACCTACATACGTTCAAATATGATCATGGTGGCTGTTGTCTACAAAAGATAGCAATTTGTCGAGTTCCCACTTGGTCTTGGGGTTATAGGAACACTACTAGGGAAATGCTTATAGGTAGGACATCAGTAGTAGCGCTGGAAAATAGCAAGCGCTGCTGCTAATTAGCAGTAGCACTGATCCGGGGCAGCACTACAAGTAATGCTTTAGCAGTAGCGCTGGAAATACAAAAAGCGCTACTACTAAGTGGGACCCAACAAGCCCACCGACGATAGCTGTAGTAGCAGCGCGCTGGTCAAAATACAGCACTACTGCTAAGATTTTAGCAGTAGCGCTGGGTTTCACAGCACTGCTACTGCTAATGGGCCCTAGTTAGTAGTAGCGCTTTTCCTGACGAGCGCTACTACTAAGTAGCATAGCAGCAGTGCTGTCCGAAAAACAGTGCTACTGTTATTGATACCTTATTTCCCCCACGCGTCGGCCCGAACACTCCCTTTCCCACACACACTGCTCTCATCGTCGTCCGTCGCCGCCGCCCGCTACCATCGTCGCGCCGCCGTCGTCGCCCGCTTCTGCCTTCGCCCGGTATTCCGCCTCCCTCCCTTCTCCTTCCACCCCTCCCTTCTCCCTCTCCCTCCCTCCGACCCTGCATTCCTCTCCCTCCATCGTCCCTCGCCCTTCTCCCTCCCTGCTCCCTCCCCCTCTCCCTCCATCCCTCTCTCCCTCCCAGCACTCTCCCTCCCTCCGATCCCTCCTGCATTGCATGCATAGACAGATGGATAGATAGATAGATGAATATTTAGATATGGTTAGAACTATGGTATTTTTGATATATTGTATAGATAGACAAATGGATGGATGGATATATTGATGGATATATAGATAGATGGATGGATGTATAGATGTTAGGGCTAGAACTAGGGTATTTTTAGTAAATGTATAGGTATTTTCAATTTTTAGGGTTAGAACAAGGTTTTACAAATTTTTAGTGTTAGAACTTGGTTTTACAAATTTTGTTTTTTGTTTTTGGCATATGGTTTTAATAATGTTTTTGTTTATATTTTGTTTTTGTAGAAATCAAGGAGCCCCTACATCATCCCGGCCGCCGTCGTCCCCGTCACCGACCACCTCCGACCTCGAGGTGAGACCAGCCAAATCCCCATATAGATAGATGGATGGATGGATAGCTGTGACAATGTGATGACCAGCCAAACACCTCCAAGTGGCCGATGTTTTGCCGGAGTGTCGATTAATTTCCATTCCGGCAAATTTTAGGCGCTCGATATGTCCTTTCTAGCAAAGGTCACGCCGGATTATTCCGTGAATTTTGGCATGACTTGTGCTAGAATATGTAGGAAATATCGAGTCGCCCGGATTTTCTAGAAAGATAATTAAACGACATTTCGGGTTGACTTTAAGTTTGTCGAGGCTCCATACATGATAGCCAAAAAATGAGTGAGGAAGAATCCCGACTGTTGTCGTGGGGGTCGTTTCTCCTTCTTCTCCTTGTGCTAGACCTTTGTTATGCACTAGGGGAAGGAGGAGTAACGACCATCATCGACGGTCGAAAAATCAGTAAGGGAGTGTCCACCAAATATGAGAGAGGACGAAGAATCCCGACTGTTGTCGTGGGGGTCATTACTCCTTCTTCTCCTTGTGCTAGACCTTTGTTATGCACTAGGGGAAGGAGGAGTAACGACCATCACCGACGGTCGAAAAATCAGTGATGGAGTGTCCACCATATACACCACATGAGATGAGATGACAGTTTTCAAGAAAAGACTCGACAGACCGACAGTCAACCCGTGATGAATAATAATGATCTAATTTAGTTTTTGTAGTACATATATTGAATTTTAAAAGTTTAATCTTTGAATTATGGACATAGGAAATGTCTGACGATGATGATAGGATCCCGGAGTGTGACTACTGCGGCGACGACCGGGGTCTGTGCGACATGCCTCACCTGGTAGACGGTCGGTGCTTCAGTGTTAAGCTCGATGAGACCTTCAATGTTGAAATGGTACGCCACGACAAGTCTTTTTTCGTAATTAAGCATGACTTATGCTTCTTCAACGTGTAATTTTCGTCTTTTACAATTCGACTAGCTTATCCCATGCCATGCAAGACGCTATGTCTTGGAGCATCTGGATTTTGAAGATCATGAAAATATGAAGACAAAGATAATTCATCTCAGGACCCATCATGGTTATGATTTTGCTGTAAAGCTATACAATTCGGAGAGCGTATCCCATTTTGGTTGTTCGAATTGGGAAGCACTGTGCAAGGCATATGATTTTCAGGAGGGTATGTATGTCACCTTCGATCTTGGTGATCATGACGATGGCATTTGGGTCCTTGTTGATACGCTTCCACTTCTACCTCTATGTGAGTTTCTCAAACATATTTATTAAGTAATTTATATTATTTATTTCAAAATAGTTGGCAGCTTATTTCCATTAACAGCTTATTTTCATTCTTCAAAAAATGTATGGAAGATGGTAGACAGAACCTACTACACTGATGGCGCAGAATTAACTTATCAGGAGAAAGATCATCTTATCTCATTTATTAATGATGTTGGGAATTACATTATAAATTATCAAACTCCTGCACATTATGGTCAATACGTGCCACTAGTGCACGTGTTGAACTACGGTAACATCCATGGAGATGGCATGGTAAGATTTTTTACTATTACGACATCCGTGCATCTTTTGCATAAATTCTTCTAAAGCTAAACTACATTGCTAACTATTAAGTTATTACTATGTTTTTCAACAGAAAATCCCGAAGGATTGTGTGACTGATCTAGTGCATCCGAAAGGTCGCCTTGATGTTATTAGCTTACGGCCAGGTCATCCTAGGCTTCACTGCTGTTCATACTAGATTTCTAAAACCGATGAAGACATGACAATCAAAGATTGAAAAAAATGTATGGACAATCATAGGGAGCTACTTGGAAGCAACATTGTGTGAAGCACAAGAATTGGAGACAGGATAATCTCCATTCTCCATAATGGAGCGTTAGGGCCTATCTTGTTTTATGCTATTTTACCTTAGAGAGGGTAGTAGATCCTAGCTAATACTCATGATCATGTGCTAAGAACAATTAAGTAGGGTTGCTTAGATGACTATGATGATGATGAGTATGACTTGTTATTATGATAACGAGTAGAAGTTGTATGATGATGAGTAGGACTTGTTATTATGATAACAATGATGAGTTATTTATTATTATGAAGATGCATGATGCTAAGTTGTTATATGAGCATGAAATCATGGTCATAAAATCATATGATGAAAGTACTTTATATAAAACATATACAAATACAGCGACAATAAGCTGCATTTTCAAAAATACAGGAAAATTTAGCAGTAGCGCTGTTCATAAGCAACGCTACTTCTACTTACTATTATCAGTAGCGCTGTTCTAGACCGAGCGCTACTGCTAACTAGGTATAGCAGTAGCACTGGAAAAGCAGCGCTACTACTATCAGTTAGCTGTAGCGCCTTAGTGGTAGCGCTTGTACAAGCGCTACTGATAGCTTTAAATCCAGCGCTACTACTAGGGTTATCCCTAGTAGTGGAATGCTTGTGTTGTTTATCTTCGACAAGCTTGTTGCCATCCTTAGTCCTTCAACTCGATGGATATTGCTCAAAAATCAGTTTATGTACATGGCTGTGTACTGTGAAGCAATTCAATGCGAGGCTCTTGTGTTTGCTGCCACCACTTCTGGCACTATTTTCGCATGGGATCCTTATTGTTTCAGCACATTTGTCTTCCACTGTAATTATAATTGTTTCATTCACCATGCATGTGAGTTAGTTTCCCCGTACTAATTAACCTTCTTTGTTTCCAAGGTCCTGTCAACATTTGCCCACTGATACTTGGAAAATTTTATAACCAAGGGGGAGATGACGATGGTGATGATCATGAGCATGAAGACAAGCAGGACCTACATACTTAGTGGCGCCTGGCAACTTATTCTGATGGATCACCTCTTCTTGTCTGTATACAGGGCACTGTTGATGTTACTAAGGAAGCAGGTGCTGTCTCTCATGGTCGCACTCTCCGGACCTATTCCAACATTCGTTGTAGGGTATTCGAGATGGGTACTAGTGTGCTAGCGCCAGCACCTTCTGCCTGGTTCAATATTGATAGTCTTGGAGAAAACTCGCTCTTGGACTAAACTATCCAATGATGGTGAAAGGCGATCCAACTGCTGTTGGCACAACATTAATACCATTTATGAGAAACAACTGTATCTATACCTCAAACATTGCTATGGTTCCCTACCCTGGCTATCACAATATGCGTCCTGATATAGGCCACTTCAGCCTGGATGATGAGTCTTGCGTTGGTCTCGATATCGACAATAGCTAGCCCTACCCAGAGAATCACTTATGGTTCAAAGCAAGCGTTTCCAATGCCAAGGATTGGTTGACCTGAAGTTTATTTCATTGCTTTGTTATTTGTTGTGTGATAAAAACTTTAGTATTTATAATGTATCCTCGTTGTCGTTGTGTGTTGATGACTTGTTGTATGTAATACTAAATGATATGCCTATGATAAGCTTACTAAATTTATGAATGGCTTTCGAGTCGCTTCTCAGAGTGGGATGCTGTGACGCAGCAATTTTTTCCCCGAATACATAATTGTACGTGCATTACAACAGGTTATCGGATGAGCCCAATCAATAATGTTACTAGTACTAGTTAGCTTCACACGCTTCGCGCGGCGGGCGGGTGTTTTTACTGTAGCTGCGAATCCCATCATCCTAGGTCATCGGATGAGTCCAATCAATGGTAGAAATTGCATTCTGATGTTAGGATTCCAACTTTCAAAACTGTTTCACTATCTCTACGTCTACGTATACGTAATACGACAAGTTTTAAACTTGAGACCAGCTATCCACCCTTGTGCCAGAACAAGCATTCACGTCCAGGAGTACGGCACACGCCACTAGCATGACTCCAATCTGACACCATATTTCTTGTAGTCCATGCTACAGCTATCTCTTCTCCCTCCTCGTTTCTCTAACTCAGCCATCGTGTGGCGGGCGGGGTGGGGGTTTGTCGATAGTCGGTTTCCTCAACTGCAGTCCCACTTGTAAGTGAAGATGCAAGACAACACGCGTTCCCTCCTTGAGCGGCGTGCCGGACCAATCATGTGGGGGTGCGCCGTGAACACAGCAGTCTTTTCCTTTTGAACCTGTACTACTAGTAAGTTGTAATAGAAATAATGATTTTCCCTCAAAAAATAGAAATAATGATTCAAAATGCTAGCGCTGGGCTTTTCCCGCATGATAAGCGGGGGAGTTTTGCCAATTCCAGCCATCATCGCTTTCCTTACATGCGGTCCCACATGTAAGTGAATGTGTAGCCACTGCATTGAGGGGCAGGCCGGAACGACCGTCTGGGGTGAGCCTGCGCAGCGGTCTGCTCGCATGCCTCCCGTCTACTCAAAGACTCCGTCCTGATTTGTTGGTCCTTTCGTATTCTGTGTCAAATTTTGACCATAGATTTAATTGAATTTTTTAAAGCATGTTATAAACATTTATATGGTTGAATTCGTATTTGAGCATAGTTTCCAATGATACTATTTTTTGTGACATGCATTAACATTTTGTTAATTGAATTCATAGTCAAAAATTTGGCATAAAACACTAAGGGGAACAATAAACTAGGACGGAGGTAGTACCCCACACGACACCTCCTAGTAGCCAATTAATAGAGGGACGCGTGCAGCACTTAAATGGTTAGTAGAACGCCCACGGTTTTAATACTACTTCTGTTTCCGATTATAACGTGGAAGCTCTTTGTTCCAAAATGACTTTGTTTTGGTTGTTTATGTATGCGCCTTCGCAAATTGAACCACCACGTCCAGAAGTTTGAAATCCATTACCATTTCTTGCATGTGACCTAAACATTCCCATTACACGTCAATATTAATATATAAGAAGTTTGGTTGTGGCGCGGTTCATGCATGCACTACCAAAAATAACCACTTCCGTGATGATACGTGTTTGTCACACTAGGTCACGTTTTCTGTTATGCATGTACATCCATGACGATTTTATGACAGAATCAAGATAGTCATACCTGTGCTGTCGTAGAAGTGTTCCATGACAATACCAACATTATCATCATGGAAGTGCTTTCGTCAAGGGTAACCGACACGTGGCATCCACCGTAACGGGTCGCCGTTAAGCTATCAGGTCCGGTTTTGGATCCGATAACCCGTTAACAGCAACGACCAATGGGGCTTTTCCACGTGTAAAATTCTTATTCGCCTGTGGATCAACGTGTCGGCACAGCGCTGGGACAGATGTCCTCCAGCGAATGGACGGGACACGCCTATGATACGTTGACACATGGCTCGGCCAACAGTGGCCCATTCAGGTCAAAAGGCCAGCCCGTTTGACCTAGTCAAAAGGTAACGGCCCAGCCCACGGAAAGCCTGTTAACGGCCTGTTCCATATAGCCCATTTACAGCCCGCTAACACACGGCCCATTATGGCCTATCTGAATTAGGCCCAGTAGCGTCATCTGGGCCATCCAATATGATTTCAGCCCGTTGTAACTTCCGGCCCATGTATGGCCCATGACGTCTTTCGGCCCATATGAGGCCCTGTGTAACTCTTGGCCCACTAACGGCCCATGGTGAAACTGGCCCATAATGAACAGTGTATCGCTTTATGCCCATTAAAGGCCCATTATTCCGTTGGGCCGTTTCCAGCCCGTGTTATCTTTCGGCCTTCTAAGGGCCCATTTATTCTTGGGCTGATTTGCAGCAATCGATTACTTACGGTCCGTTACTGGCCTGTTCCGGTTGTGGGCCAAATTCAGCCCCTGGTTAAAGTCAGCCCACTTGTGGCCCGTTAATCTGTTGGGCCATTTTCATAGCGTCATCAAATACGGCCCATTAATGACCCGTTATCCTTGTCGATAGAATCAAGCCCGTTATACTCAACGGCCTATTAACGGCCCGTTATGGTCGGCCCATGAATGGATGATTCCCACTCTAGCCCGTTTACGGCCCATAATGTGGTCCGTTATTGGCCCATGTTTGGCCGATCGATCTTATGGCCCGTAGAAGGCCCATTGATTATACGGCCCGTAGAAGGCCCGTAGGAGGCCCATGGTCACTACAGCAGATAGCAGGACCATGGTGGCAACGGTACGCATGTAGCCCATGGTTATTATGGCCTAGTTATAAAAAAATAGGTTATTGTAGCCACTAGAAAAACGCAAAAAAAGAACTGCAGTGACTACAAGCAAACAACTAAACAAGACAATAAGGAAATAAATAAGCAAGCAACTTACGCTAGGCTATTACGGCTATTACACATATTACATCCACTGGCATCAAAGTTTGCCACCAGTGCAAATATGGGGAACAAAGCAGCATATTACATACAGTGGTTGTCAAAGTTGGCAATCAGTGCAAATAAATGCCGCAGCAAAACAAGTCCAGCACGGAAACCACTTCACAAGAGCTCAAGAAACAATATCCTGGGTATCCATCATGTTGGCAGGACGCTTAGCAAGCTTATTAGCTTTCTCTTGTTTGGCGCTTAAATCCTCCAGCGCTTGCTATTGCACCAGAAAGTATGCATCTGAATTCTACAGGGACTTCCTCAGTCCTTTGGCTTCCTATCGCAGCACATCTGATCGATGTCTTTCAACTTGAAGTTGAGACTCAAGAAGCCGAACTGATTCAGGCAGCGAGTTCGAAGAGTTGGTGCCAGCAGTAGTGGCCAGTAACTCGAACACTACATCAAGATAGGACTTTGGGGTTGTCTCACTGTCTTCAAGATAGTTTTTATCAGCTTTCTTGGAGACCAAGAGGGATGTCTCACTATCTTGAACCTTATCTGCATTACTTCCTTTACCATTGCATAACGGGGTACTCTTCTCCAATATTTTGTCCGCATTCTAAAAGAGAAACAAGCAGACACATCACAGGTTTACCATGTTGTATATGAAACTCATTTTGGTAAACTAGTTCAGTAGTAAGGTGGACAGGATAACTGCATGAAACAAACATATATCTATGTAGTATGGTCACTGTATTATCTATATCATTCTAGTTTATGTTGCCAAATCAAGATAGAGACAGTTCAAAACATATTTGTTTAAGACAAAGCAGCATAGATAAGTGTGGGAAACTACACAACACTAACAACACTTGTAATGTGCATGGCATGAGAACATAACTGTTTATTCAATTAAAACTGGAATCAACATAGAGCAAGTTACAACAGCAAACACATTAAAGAAACAGGTTTAAAAGATACCTGTTGCGCCATTGAAGTTTCAATTGCATCCTTCAAATTTGAAATTAGTTGGTATGAGTAAATACAGTGATGCAAGAGCAAAGGAGTATGAACCATAGCTACGGAACCTGACCTAAGAACAATTCTTCTTCTGCTTTAAGCGTTGACTTGGGGTTCGGAGCGGTGGTCTGCTTTGGGCACTGCAGTTGCCTTACTAACTGCTCATGATTGGGTGCTCTATGGTGGAGACGGTGCTGTGTCAACTGGAACTGGGTTACTATCTGCTGGGGTTGGGGTTAGAAGGGGCGTGGCTGGTTCTCTATCCAACTGGGTAGGGGTACAATCTGCGTGAGTCTGGGTTATGTGTGGTGGGGCTGGTTCTTGGGCAAGTACAACCGTGGTTCTTTCTGCATCGATGGGTAGCACGATCTTTTCTGAAGACCGTGTTTTTACTCCCATAGATACTGCCATCACCCCCTCCAATTCAAATGGCTGATAAACAAGAAAATTAATTGAATGTACAGACATTGTATGATAGACAAGTGCAATGGATAGTAGGGAAGAAAACAGGGCATGAAATAATTCACATTTATGTTGTCTAACCAAACAGGATAGCATGACATAATTTCACATATATGATGGCTAATTAAACAGGATAGCATGACACAAATTCACATATATGATGGCTAACTAAACAGGATAGAATGACATACTTCAAAATATGATGACTATGTAAACAGGATGACATGATATAACTATACGATGTGTCTATTAAAGTGGTTGGCATGCCGTAATTCACATACATGCCGTCGATGGAAACATGATGGCATGATATAATTCACGTATAGAATGACATAATTCAAAATATGATGACTATGTAAACATGATGAGATGATATAACTATATTATGTCTTCAGAAAATGGGTTGGCATGCCATAATTCAGATACATGCTGTCTATGTAAACATCATGGCATGATATAATTCAAATATATGATTTATATACTAAGCAAGTGAGCAGAGGGCAATCGCATATATAATGCGTCAAATAAGCAGATGGCATTCAATATTGTGTATATGATGTAAAAACTAAGCATTGAAAAACAACATATGCATGATATGAGTAATACAACCCTGCCAAGTTTGAGCATACACCTCAGGGGGAAAATAGGACTGGTCATCTATCTCTAAATCCTCCTCTGAGGAGCTATCTGTAACCAGCAAGATATCTGCTTCAGCAGGTAGCATTGTCTGCTCTGAAGACCTTGTTTTCACTCCAGGTTTTTCCATCACCAATTCAAATGGCTGATGCACAGGAAGAGTAGTTGAATATACAAACATTGTCGACAAATGGAATACGTAATACAAAAAAAGGATGGCATGATATAATTCACATATATGCCGATTGGCTAAATAGCATGGCATTGCATAATTCACATACATAATGCCTTGCAACAAGATAGCATTGCATAATTCACATATATAATGTCTTGCAACAAGATGGCATTGCATAATTCACATTATATGGTAATTAGACACTAAACAGGTGGCATTCACACAAAGCATGTCTAAACTAAGCAAATGAACATGCCAATGCAAAACACCATATGCACGATATGAGCAATATAACCCTGCCAAGTTAGAGCATGCACCTCGGGGGGGGGGGGGGGGGGGGGGGGGGGGGGGGGGGGGGGGGGGGGGGGGGGGGGGGGGGGGGGGGGGGGGTGCGCTTCATCAGATAGCATTGTCTGCTCTGAAGACCTTGTTTTCACTCCAGATTTTTCCATGACCGTGTCGAATGGCTGATGCACAGGAAGAGTAATTGAATGTACTAACATTGTTGACAAATTTAATACGTAAGAAAAAAGGATGGCATGATATAATTCGCATATAAGATGACTGGCTAACCAGGATGGCATTGCAAAGTTCATATATATGAAGCCTGGCTAAACAAGATGGCATTGCATGATTCACATATATGATATAGAAACTAAACATATGGCATTCACACAATGCATGTCTAAACTAAGCGGATGACATATTTGATGTATAAAGTAAGCAATGCAAGGCACCATATGCATGATATGACCAACATCAGCATGCCAAGTTGGAGCAAAAGACCTCAGGGGCTAAATAGGAGTGGTCCGCTCCCTCTGAATCCCCCTCTGAAGAGTTATCTCCCTCTTGATTATAGTCTGGAATGGGGGTAGGGGGGTTGCTTTTGCGCCCACCATGGAGCGACGTCTGCATGAAATTTTATTGCCACGCAAGGCTCGTCTCTTTTGCTCTACATGTTTAGTACCATTCTGTACAATGACTGACATGCATAGGAATAAAACATAGTGAGATTATGTAAGGAGTGCATGCACAAATCCAGAGTGATGGTAGCAAACTGTGGATAGAGCCAAAACCAATGATAGCAGGCAGATAATATCTTAAGTTAAAAAATACAAATAATGTCTCCTTTAATGTTTGTTTCCACCCAACATGAAACTCATAGTAGACACCCGAGATTAACCAGATAGTAGACAAATAGTATTGATTGCTGCCCCAATATGTACCCCACAACCATTTAAAAACTCAAGTTTCAGCATTAGTTTGGACCTGACTCAGAGTCTAATCGGTGAACAGGATGATAAAGTAGCACATCATCTTATTAAGCGATGCATAACGTAAGAAGACATGAAAGAGTGCGACCTCTCTTGCGGACCCGTGTAGTCCTCAAGGCCATCTGCTCAGTTGATGATGGTAATGCAGTTGTCGTGGCTGCCGGTGGCTGGGAAGAAGATCTGAGGCGGCGAAAGACAGTCTGGAGGGTGGATCCCTACTGTGGTGAACCCTTCCGTCATTGGAGCAGCTGAGCTGGGGTGGACCACAGTGCAGCAGGAGCGGGACAAACCACACAAGGTTTTCTTTGACACATATCTATAACAGAAGTAATTCTATAAGGGCTTATTTGAATTGGAGGATTCTAACAATGCAGGGATAGGAAATACACAGGAATAGGATAGGAATGCACGTGCAAAACAGAGAATTTAAAAACACAGGATTTCTGCCAATCTGGGTGTTTGGTTCACAAGAATTGGAAGACCACGGGAATGCAAAGAAGCATGGTGAAATTAAGTCAAACCACAAGAAAATGTACGGTTATAATGCTATTATGCTATTATCTCTTGGTCTTGTGCTTCATGAATAGGAATTTGAAAAGGAGGCCAAGTGGATATTAAAATTCCTACGGTTTTTCTTTCAAGGAGACACTAAAGGGACAAATCCTATAGTTTTCCTTTGCTCCATTCCTTTGAACCAAATGCATGAATAGTAGTACCATAGGAAACTTTCCAATTCCTATGTTTTTCCTTCACTTTTCCTTTCAAGCACTGGCGGTTCTGGTAGGTAGGCTTGAACAGGGAAAAGCCTACACTCCGAAAATATTTTTGTGCTACTTCTTCTACTTTGGACCCAGGCCACTGCCCTACTAGCTCAACTCCGAGGCCCATCTACAAATGCACAGCTCAAACACGCAGAAATAAATAATGATGGCATTCGAGAGAGTCCATCACGGATAGCTAAGTGCCTGGTGCCTCACTGCTTGTCATATAGTAGGAGAAACTAATCGTATTTCATGTTACTACTCGTGTTCAGTGGACAGTTTATATAACATAAAGAGTAAAAAAAGTGATGCAACAACTGTACAACCTCTTTGGCAAAGCCATGTCGATCTCATCATCATTGGGTTGATAGCTGAGGATGCTGAGGATACTAGGGCTGATGTGGCTGTCGGAGGAGGGGAAGAAGATCTTAGGCGTCTGGAGATGGAGCCGAGGGTACTGCTCCGCTGTGATGGAGGGTTTCGTCGTTGGAGCAGCTCCGGTGAGTTATACGATGACGAGGCTGAAGCAGGACAAGAGCGAGAACGATAACCTGAGTGGAATTCTAATAGCATCTCCAATAGATGATGTAAATACATAACCACAAAGTGCTAGATGTGAAATACATCAGCCGCTCATCTCTGAACTTAATTGTCGAAACTGAATTTAACTGCCGAAACTGAATTTTACTGTCGAAACTGAATTTTGTTGTCGAAACTGAATTTTACTGTTGAAACTGAATGCACTAGTAGCAGAAAAGCAGTAGCAGCAGTAGCATCGCCCGTAGCAGCAACGCGTGCGAGAGCCGGGGTAGCTGGTCGTGTAGAAGCATCTCGGGTAGCGGCTGTAGGGGCTCGAGCGAGAGCAGGATCTGCTGCTCGTGCAGCGGTAGTGCAAGCAAGAGTAGAGCAGTAGCGCAAGCAAGAGGAAGAGCAAGAGCAAGAGCAAGAGCAAGAGCATCGCCCATAGCAGCAACTGAATGCACTAGCAGCAGAAAAGCAGTAGCAGTAGTAGCATCGCCCGTAGCAGCAACGCGTGCGAGAGCCGGGGTAGCTGGTCATGTAGCAGCATCTCGGGTAGCGGCTGTAGGGGATCGAGCGAGAGCAGGATCTGCTGCTCGTGCAGCGGTAGTGCAAGCAAGAGTAGAGAAGTAGCGCAAGCAAGAGGAAGAGCAAGAGCAAGAGCGGCAACGCAAGCAAGAACAAGAGCAAGAGCAGCATTGCGAGCAAGATCAAGAGCAGACCAGACAGGGGACCGAGAGCAAGAGCAGAGCAGCAGCGCAAGCGAGAGCCAAAGCAGCAAGAGCTCCTACTGATGTGGACGTTGCTGTCGAGGGAGCGACGCCGTAAAGGAAGTGGCCGGCAACGCCGCCGTAGACGGAGCCATGCCATGGCGGCTCGGGACCGAGTGTCGGCAGCACCATGAGATCGAATTAAGAAGAGAATGCAGCGATTACTGTAGAACCTCTTTGGTGGCGCCGATTAGGCCTCAGCTTCATCCGAGGAATCGATGATGGTGCTGCTCTTTCAGTGGTGCAAGTGAAGACGGCGCTGTGGGAATGGAGCTGGCATGAAAGACTAGGCGAACGTCGGGGTAGCTCCTTGGAGGTGGAGGACGGGGTCGCTGAACCGGCGGGACGACGAGATCGAAGACAGATCCTCAGATGGTGCGGTGGATGAGGGACGTCGAGCTGTTGGGGTGGACGATGTCATCAGGGAAGAGGCTCCGGCTGGGTGGCGGACGGAGGAGGGTGTGGAGCTTCGAGGGTTTTCGCAGCCTCGGTGTACGAATGGGGGGGCGGAGGGGATGGGAGGTGGGAACCATGGCTTAGAGACGCGCTTGTCCAAAATGTGGGGTAAGTTACGAAAGTAGCCCCACCGATTTGAACTAGGTGGGGGGGGGGGGGGGGGGGGGGGGGGGGGGGGGGGGGGGGGGGGGGGGGGGGGGGGGGGGGGGGGGGGGGGGGGGGGGGGGGGGGGGGGGGGGGGGGGGGGGGGGGGGGGGGGGGGGGGGGGGGGGGGGGGGGGGGGGGGGGGGGGGGGGGGGGGGGGGGGGGGGGGGGGGGGGGGGGGGGGGGGGGGGGGGGGGGGGGGGGGGGGGGGGGGGGGGGGGGGGGGGGGGGGGGGGGGGGGGGGGGGGGGGGGGGGGGGGGGGGGGGGGGGGGGGGGGGGGGGGGGGGGGGGGGGGGGGGGGGGGGGGGGGGGGGGGGGGGGGGGGGGGGGGGGGGGGGGGGGGGGGGGGGGGGGGGGGGGGGGGGGGGGGGGGGGGGGGGGGGGGGGGGGGGGGGGGGGGGGGGGGGGGGGGGGGGGGGGGGGGGGGGGGGGGGGGGGGGGGGGGGGGGGGGGGGGGGGGGGGGGGGGGGGGGGGGGGGGGGGGGGGGGGGGGGGGGGGGGGGGGGGGGGGGGGGGGGGGGGGGGGGGGGGGGGGGGGGGGGGGGGGGGGGGGGGGGGGGGGGGGGGGGGGGGGGGGGGGGGGGGGGGGGGGGGGGGGGGGGGGGGGGGGGGGGGGGGGGGGGGGGGGGGGGGGGGGGGGGGGGGGGGGGGGGGGGGGGGGGGGGGGGGGGGGGGGGGGGGGGGGGGGGGGGGGGGGGGGGGGGGGGGGGGGGGGGGGGGGGGGGGGGGGGGGGGGGGGGGGGGGGGGGGGGGGGGGGGGGGGGGGGGGGGGGGGGGGGGGGGGGGGGGGGGGGGGGGGGGGGGGGGGGGGGGGGGGGGGGGGGGGGGGGGGGGGGGGGGGGGGGGGGGGGGGGGGGGGGGGGGGGGGGGGGGGGGGGGGGGGGGGGGGGGGGGGGGGGGGGGGGGGGGGGGGGGGGGGGGGGGGGGGGGGGGGGGGGGGGGGGGGGGGGGGGGGGGGGGGGGGGGGGGGGGGGGGGGGGGGGGGGGGGGGGGGGGGGGGGGGGGGGGGGGGGGGGGGGGGGGGGGGGGGGGGGGGGGGGGGGGGGGGGGGGGGGGGGGGGGGGGGGGGGGGGGGGGGGGGGGGGGGGGGGGGGGGGGGGGGGGGGGGGGGGGGGGGGGGGGGGGGGGGGGGGGGGGGGGGGGGGGGGGGGGGGGGGGGGGGGGGGGGGGGGGGGGGGGGGGGGGGGGGGGGGGGGGGGGGGGGGGGGGGGGGGGGGGGGGGGGGGGGGGGGGGGGGGGGGGGGGGGGGGGGGGGGGGGGGGGGGGGGGGGGGGGGGGGGGGGGGGGGGGGGGGGGGGGGGGGGGGGGGGGGGGGGGGGGGGGGGGGGGGGGGGGGGGGGGGGGGGGGGGGGGGGGGGGGGGGGGGGGGGGGGGGGGGGGGGGGGGGGGGGGGGGGGGGGGGGGGGGGGGGGGGGGGGGGGGGGGGGGGGGGGGGGGGGGGGGGGGGGGGGGGGGGGGGGGGGGGGGGGGGGGGGGGGGGGGGGGGGGGGGGGGGGGGGGGGGGGGGGGGGGGGGGGGGGGGGGGGGGGGGGGGGGGGGGGGGGGGGGGGGGGGGGGGGGGGGGGGGGGGGGGGGGGGGGGGGGGGGGGGGGGGGGGGGGGGGGGGGGGGGGGGGGGGGGGGGGGGGGGGGGGGGGGGGGGGGGGGGGGGGGGGGGGGGGGGGGGGGGGGGGGGGGGGGGGGGGGGGGGGGGGGGGGGGGGGGGGGGGGGGGGGGGGGGGGGGGGGGGGGGGGGGGGGGGGGGGGGGGGGGGGGGGGGGGGGGGGGGGGGGGGGGGGGGGGGGGGGGGGGGGGGGGGGGGGGGGGGGGGGGGGGGGGGGGGGGGGGGGGGGGGGGGGGGGGGGGGGGGGGGGGGGGGGGGGGGGGGGGGGGGGGGGGGGGGGGGGGGGGGGGGGGGGGGGGGGGGGGGGGGGGGGGGGGGGGGGGGGGGGGGGGGGGGGGGGGGGGGGGGGGGGGGGGGGGGGGGGGGGGGGGGGGGGGGGGGGGGGGGGGGGGGGGGGGGGGGGGGGGGGGGGGGGGGGGGGGGGGGGGGGGGGGGGGGGGGGGGGGGGGGGGGGGGGGGGGGGGGGGGGGGGGGGGGGGGGGGGGGGGGGGGGGGGGGGGGGGGGGGGGGGGGGGGGGGGGGGGGGGGGGGGGGGGGGGGGGGGGGGGGGGGGGGGGGGGGGGGGGGGGGGGGGGGGGGGGGGGGGGGGGGGGGGGGGGGGGGGGGGGGGGGGGGGGGGGGGGGGGGGGGGGGGGGGGGGGGGGGGGGGGGGGGGGGGGGGGGGGGGGGGGGGGGGGGGGGGGGGGGGGGGGGGGGGGGGGGGGGGGGGGGGGGGGGGGGGGGGGGGGGGGGGGGGGGGGGGGGGGGGGGGGGGGGGGGGGGGGGGGGGGGGGGGGGGGGGGGGGGGGGGGGGGGGGGGGGGGGGGGGGGGGGGGGGGGGGGGGGGGGGGGGGGGGGGGGGGGGGGGGGGGGGGGGGGGGGGGGGGGGGGGGGGGGGGGGGGGGGGGGGGGGGGGGGGGGGGGGGGGGGGGGGGGGGGGGGGGGGGGGGGGGGGGGGGGGGGGGGGGGGGGGGGGGGGGGGGGGGGGGGGGGGGGGGGGGGGGGGGGGGGGGGGGGGGGGGGGGGGGGGGGGGGGGGGGGGGGGGGGGGGGGGGGGGGGGGGGGGGGGGGGGCAAACCCTACAGCGGGGATCCCTCACACTTGCGCGACACGGAGAGCACCATAGGACAGCACCAATAATAAAACATGCAACTCAAACCAATCACGATCATCAATCAATCCATAGGACAAAACGGATCTACTCAAACATCATAGGATAGCCATACATCATTGGGAAATAATATATAGCGTTGAGCACCATGTTTAAGTAGAGATTACAGTAGGGAGAAGGGGTGTTACACCGCTGCATAGAGGGGGAGAGAGTTGGTGATGACGGTGGCGAAGTTGTTGGTGTAGACCGCCATCACGATGATGGCCCCGACGGCGTTCCGGCGCCACCGGGAGAGAGGGGGAGAGAGCCCCCCCTCCTTCTTCTTCTTCCTTAACCTTCCCCCTAGATGGGAGAAGGGTTTCCCCTATGGTCCATGGTCTCCATGGCGGCGGAGGGGTGAGAACGCCTCCAAGATTGGATCTCTCTCTCTCTCTCTCTCTCTCTCTCTCTCTCTCTCTCTCTCTCTGTTTCCTTCTGTTTCTGCGCTCCCTGATTCTGGCCTTTCACCGTTTCTTAAATTCCCAGAGATCCGTAACTCCGATTGGGCTGAAATTTTAACAATATTTTTATCCAGATATTAGTTTTCTTGCACCAGAAGAAGGGAACAACCGCCTTACGGGGTGACCACAAGGGTCCAGGGCGCGCCCCCTGCCTTGTGGCCCCCTCGGGCATCGTCTCGCGTTGATTCCAATTCCCAAAATTCACATATATTCCAAAAAAAGATCTCCGTAGGTTTTTATCGCGTTTGGACTCCTTTTGATATGGATTTTCTGCAAAACAAAAAACATGGAACAAACAGGAACTGGCAATGGGCACTGGATCAATATGTTAGTCCCAAAAATAATATAAAAAGTTGCCAAAAGTATATGAAAGTTGTAGAATATTGGAATGAAACAATCAAAAATTATAGATATGACAGAGACGTATCAGCATCCCTGTGCATCCAACTTGGTTGCTCATGAAGACCTCAGGCATTTGAGGAAGCCCATCATTGAAATATAGAAGCCAAGTTCTATAATGAAATTCCCACTAGTATATAAAAGTGATAACTCAAGAGACTCTCTATATGAAAAGCATGGTGCTACTTTGAATCACAAGTGTAGAAAAAGGATAGTAGCATTGCCCCTTCTCTCTTTTTCTCTTTTTTTTGTTTTCTCTTTTTTTGGGCTCTCTCTTTTTTTTTGCCTTTCTTTTTAAATTTTTCGTCCGGAGTCTCATCCTGACTTGTGGGGGAATCATAGTCTCCATCATCCTTTCCTCACTGGGACAATGCTCTAATAATGATGATCATCACACTTTTATTTACTTACAACTCAATATTTCAACTCGATATCTAGAACAAAGTATGACTCTATATGAATGCCTCCGGCAGTGTACCGGGATGTGCAATGACCTAGCATAGCAATGACATCAAAAAACGGACAAAGCCATGAAAACACCATCCTAGCTATCTTACGATCATGCAAAGCAATATGACAATGACCGCTCAAGTCATGTATATGATGATGATGGAAGTTGCATGGCAATATATCTCGGAATGGCTATGGAAATGCCATAATAGGTAGGTATGGTGGCTGTTTTGAGGAAGATATAAGGAGGCTTATGTGTGATAGAGTGTATCATATCCCGGAGTTTGGATGCATCAGCGAAGTTTGCACCAACCCTCGAGGTAAAAAAGGGCAATGCACAGTACCGAAGAGGCTAGCAATGATGGAAGGGTGAGAGTGCGTATAATCCATGGACTCAACATTAGTCATAAAGAACTCACATACTTATTGCAAAATTTTATTAGCTATCAAAACAAAGTACTACACGCATGCTCCTAGGGGGATAGATTGGTAGGAAAAGACCATCGCTCGTCCCCGACCGCCACTCATAAGGAAGACAATAAAAAATAAATCATGCTCCGACTTCGTTACATAACGGTTCACCATACATGCATGCTACGGGAATCACAAACTTTAACACAAGTATTTCTACCATCCACAATTACTCACTAGCATGACTCTAATATCACCATCTTTCTATTGCAAAACTATTGCAAGAAATCAAACATATCATATTCAGTGATCTACAAGTTATGTGTAGGATTTTATGACTAACCATGTGAATGACCAATTCCTGTCAACTCTCTAAATAGATATAAGTGAAGCATGAGAGTTTAATTCTTTCTACAAAAGATATGCCCACGCTCTAACAAATATAAGTGAAGCAAAAGAGCATTCTACAAATGGCGGTTTTCTATGTGTAGAGAAACAGGCAATCCAAACTTCAAATGATATAAGTGAAGCACATGAAGCATTCTATAAAGCCATACTCAAAAGATATAAGTGAAGTGCAAAGAGCATTCTGTAAATCAACCAAGGACTATATCATACCAGCATGGTGTATTATTAAAATAAAAATAAAAAGCACACGACGCTCCAAGACTTACACATATCATGTGATGAATAAAAATATAGTTCCAAGTAAAATTACCGATGATCGTTAGAAGAAAGAGGGGATGCCTTCCGGGGCATCCCCAAGCTTGGTTGCTTGGGAGTCCTTGAATATTACCTTGGGGTGCCTCGGGCATCCCCAAGCTTAGGCTCTTACCACTCCTTATTCCTTCATCCATCGTGATCTCACCCAAAACTTGAAAACTTCAATCACACAAAACTTAACAAAACCCTCGTGAGATCCGTTAGTATAATAAAACAAATTACCACTTTAAGAACTATTGCAAACTCATTCATATTTTATTTTTACATTGTAGCTACTGTATTATAACTTTTACATGGCTTATACCACCGATACAATCGATAGTTTCATCAAAATGAGCAAAACAATGCATCAAAAACATAATCTGTCAAAAACAGGACAGTCTGTTCAAAAACATGACTGTCTGTAGCAATCTAAAAATCTACCATACTTTTGTAACTCCAAAAATTCTAAAAATTAGGACAAAATAAACAATTTGTATATAAGTACCGTGCAAAAAGTTTCAGAAGCGTTTGACTTTCCAGTAAACAATGTAAAATCACGCACTACAGCCGAAGTTTCTGTTTTTGCACCGCACATGCCAAACAAGCAATCTAATCATCCTAAAGGCAAATCTTGGCACATTATTTTTATAATACAATGGATTTATACAAGGGGATAATTATTTTTGTTGAAAAGTTTCTGTAGTTCAAGATTTGCAAAGTTTCCATGGGCATGAACAAAGTTCAAGGAGCTCCCCCACTTCAACGGTGCTCGTCCTTCTTACTTTCACTTTTCTTTTTGAAAAGTTTTAGGTTCCCCACTTCATTTTTTTGTTTTTAAACTTTATAAAAGCACTCAACAGAATAAAATGACTCTCTAAAACTTCCGGGTTGTCTCCCTAGCAGCGCTTTCTTTAAAGCCATTAAGCTTGGCATATAGTGCTCAAGTAATGGATCCACCCGGATCCCAAGGTATATCAAAGCCAATTTTAATTAACAATGATTTGTAATTTAGTAGTGAGCACAAAGTAACATATATCATGTAATGACGAAGTATAACTCTCTTCCTATGCATCGGCATGTCATAAAAGAACAATTCATGCACACAAAGTAAAGGCCAATGCATAGTATAAATAGTTTCTTGCAATTTTATCGTATTGGAAACATAGAGAGGCGGAGATGTAGTTCCTCTCTCATAATAATTGCAAGAAGGAGCAGCAAGCACATGCATATTATATTTATCAAAATCATCATGTGTAATGGTAAAACGCAACCCATCAATATAATCCTTAATAAGCGCAAACTTCTCTGGTATAGTGTAGTTCAGAGAATTCAAAAACATAATAGGACTATCATGCGTGGGTGCAATAGCAACAATTTCATTCATAACATAAGGAACTATAGCAAGTTCATCTCCATAAGCATCATTCATATTGGCATCATGGCCACAAGCATAGCAAGCATTAATTTTATCAAAAAGGGTTATTTCAAACGAATCCAAGGGATCATAGCAATTATCATAGCATTCATCCTTCGGTAAGCACGAAGGGAAATTAAATAATGTATGGGATAAAGAGTTACTCTCATTAGAAGGTGGGCACGGGTGATCAATCCGCTCTTTCGCCCTTTGTTCTTCGCTCTCCTCCTCATCTTTTTCATCTAATGAGCACACAGTGTCATCAATTTCTTCTTCCATAGATTCCTGCAAAATATTAGTCTCTTCTTGGACAGCGGAGACTTTCTCAATAAACGCATCAATATCGGAATTATATTCATAATTGTAATAGCAATATTTAAGTATAGCAAAATTTTCAGGCCTATAAACATCATCATCAAAAGCTTCATACTTTTCAAACAAAGATTCAATTTCATAAGCACCCTTAAAAGCAACGAATTCTTCTATTCGTTCCATATCATAGTAATCATATCTACCATTAGCATAAGAAGCTAAGGTTTTATTATCATTAAATTTACATGAAAAGGGAAGGTGTGGAGCCTTCATCCTAGAGCAACAAGTATAATCATATCTCAAGCATAGTTCCCGAGCATACCAATGCAACATATGAATTTGATCCCATAATAGTTTCCCTTTTTGTGTCAAGCGATAATCCCTAAAGTATTCACGTTGATCCAACGTGTCTCCCATTATCAAGTTGAACGGGGTTTTCTCAGGATTATCAAATTAGAGCATAATATTTTCCACATAACGAGCATCGAGGGTTTTAGGAGGTTCCCCATCTCCATGTGTAGCAAGTACACCTAATTTTTTCCACATTTCGTGTCCCATATCCATAACTAAAGATAGAGAACAACTTACAACAGCAAAAAAAATCTACTTAGTGATAAAGCAAACAAGCACACACGAGAATATTCACCCCACGCTATTGCTCCCCGGCAACGGCGCCAGAAAAAGGTCTTGATAACCCACAAGTATAGGGGATCAGTTGTAGCCTTTCTCGATAAATAAGAGTGTCAAACCCAACGAAGACCTAAAGGTAGAACAAATATTACCTCATGTTCTATCGACCACCGATACAACTCTACGCACGCTTAACGTTCGCTTTACCTAGAACAAGTATGAAACTAGAAGTACTTTGTAGGTGTGATAGGATAGGTTTGCAAGATAATAAAGAGCATGTAAATAAAAAATAGGGGCTGTTTAGATAAAGAAACAACTAAGTTAGTTTTAGTAGAGAGCTTTTTGTCACAAGAAAGTAATTTGTCCCTAGGCAATCGATAACTAGACCGGTAATCATTATGGCAATTTTATATGAGGGAGAGGCATAAGCTAACATACTTTCTCTTCTTGGATCATATGCACTTATGATTGGAACTCTAGCAAACATCCGTAACTACTAAAGATCATTAAGGTAAAACCCAACCATAGCATTAAAGTATCAAGTCCTCTTTATTCCCATATAAACAACCTACTTACTCGGGTCTGTGCTTCTGTCACTCACGCCACCCACCATAAGCAAATCATGAACATATTGCAAACCCTACAGTGGGGATCCCTCACGCTTGCGCATCACGGAGAGCACCATAGGACAGCACCAATAATAAAACATGCAACTCAAACCAATCACGATCATCAATCAACCCATAGGACAAAACGGATCTTCTCAAACATCATAGGATAGCCATACATCATTGGGAAATAATATATAGCGTTGAGCACCATGTTTAAGTAGAGATTACATCAGGGAGAAGGGGTGTTACACCGCTGCATAGAGCGGGAGAGAGTTGGTGATGACGGCGGCGAAGTTGTTGGTGTAGATCGTCCTCACGATGATGGCCCCCGACGGTGTTCCGGCGCCACCGGGATAGAGGGGGAGAGAGCCCCCTCCTTCTTATTCTTCCTTGACCTTCCCCCTAGATGGGAGAAGGGTTTCCCCTCTGGTCCATGGTCTCCATGGCCGCGAAGGGGCGAGAGCCCCTCCAAGATTGGATCTCTCTCTCTGTTTCCTTCTGTTTCTGCGCTCCCTGATTCTGGCCTTTCACCATTTCTTAAATTTCCGGAGATCCGTAACTCCAATTGGGCTGAAATTTTAACATGATTTTTATCTGGATATTAGCTTTGTTGCACCAGAAGAAGGGCACCAACCGCCTTACGGGGTGACCACAAGGGTCTAGGGCGCACCCTACCCCCTGGGGCGCCCTCTGCCTTGTGGCCCCCTCGGGCATCGTCTCGCGTTGATTCCAATTCCCAAAATTCACATATATTCCAAAAAAAATCTCCGTAAGTTTTTATCGTGTTTGGACTCCTTTTGATATGGATTTTCTGCGAAACAAAAAATGCAACAAACAGGAACTGGCACTGGGCACTGGATCAATATGTTAGTCCCAAAAATAATATAAAAAGTTGCCAAAAGTATATGAAAGTTGTAGAATATTGGCATGAAACAATAAAAAATTATAGATATGACGGAGACGTATGACTCATTTATGTACGAAAAGGCAGCCCACGTGGTAATTTGACACGTGTACTGGTTGTCCACTTGATGGAGGATCATGTACCACGGGTGAACAAACAAATTACGACTTGACACGTTATTTTAAAAAAGGTTTTATTCCTCGATGGCGCACGTACAGAATATAAACCAATTGTTATGGGGAGAAAAAAGAAAGTCGCTCCACTATACTATATAATATAGGCAGGAAAGGATGCTCAATGCTTGCTTTCTGGGGTCGGTCTCTTCTACTCTCTCACACAAGATGGCGGTGGCCACTCTCTCTCTCACCACTGGTCCCTGATCCGGCCGGATCCAGTCCACTGGCGGAAAGGGACGATGTGCAACGTTGCTCTGGTCGCCGGCGTCGACGTAGGAAACCCACTGCCGGTGCGTCCCGATCTGTGGTACCCGCCGTTCTCTCTAAGCAAGCTCCGGCTTGGTAGTGCCTTTGCCCCTTGCTCGCTGCCACAGTATGGGCAGATCTTGCCTGCCGCCGCCCTCCTGGTTACATCCCGACGACCCTCAGGTACAGCTTCCTCTGGAACTGGGCTTGGTCCACCGCCTATCTTCCCATGTCGCTGCATGTGGATCTTCTCTAGTTATTTGCCTAAAATGTACTGTAGCTCGGCCGACGTACTTTCCATGTTTCATCAACAGTACCACTATTATTGCAATCACACTTATTCAATATCCTTGTTAACAGGGATGCTCAACTCCATTTTAGTGCAACAGCGCAAAATGATGGGATGGTGCATGCATCCAACTGCTACATGTCTTGGCGGACATCAACAAGCCACGTGAAAATGGCTACCAACATGTCAACCATGACCAGGAAACGAAAGCATGCATAGGGACCTGATCGATCATTTTTTTCTTTATTTGTACACCTTGTCACAACTTTGTCTTAAGTTGTGAAGTAAATACTGGGTCTGATATGTGAATCATTGATATGCATTAGCATGCATGTTAGTTTCCTTTGTATTTGTTGGAAGGTTGATAGCATTGCGAGAGACCATTCTAGGAGCAAAGAACTTCCTTTCCTCGACATGTGGGACATCCAGCATTCGGGTCCACGTGCCATGCACCAAATTATGAGTGCACAACTGCAAGGAATACTACTAATGAGCAGTCACATATCAAAGCCACACCTTTCCAATAGTAGTAAGCTGGACGCACGAACAACACATAATTTCACACATTGTAGAATCCTCTCGTAATAATTTTCCAAGAAAAACACCACACGTGAAGATTGGACGGTACTGTTGCAGCAAGACATATAACCCATCTCCGAAATATCAAGTATGGCCATATGGGGATTGAGGGAGGCATGGACTAAGGGGTCCTCGGGGCGACGACCCATTGTACAAGGGCCAGACTAGTGGAGCCGTATAGTGACAGGAGATCTATGAAGACGTGGTGTGCCCTCCAAGTCAAGAAGGCACATGATCTCTTTAAACCCTTATTGTAATCTATCTTTGGTAACCCTAACCCTACCGATGTCTATATAAACCGAGGGTTTTTAGTCTTAGGGCTAGAGCTGCATTCATCACCTCATCGCCTTAGGGTTTAGCTCATACGGATCTTGAGGCAGATCTACTCTGTAAACCACATCATATATCCAATACAATCAAGCAGGACGTAGGGTATTACCTCTTCGAGAGGGCCTGAACCTGGGTAAACATTGTGTTTGTTGTCCCTTGTTCCCCATCGATCCTAGATCCACAGCGCGGGACCCCCTACCCCGAGGTCTGCCGGTTTTGACACCGACATTGGTGCTTTCATTGAGAGTTCCGCTGTAGGGTCGCCCAAAGGATCGATGGCTCGCCTGATCATAGGAGAGGGCATCGGATCCGAGGACTTCTTCCTCCCTGGACAACTCTTTGTGTTTGGCAGCATCGTGCTGCATGCAGACCCAACCGGCCATCTGGGTCAAGTCGACGCCTTCGCCCCCGGACACCGGATTCGATTCGGTGGCCTAGAATATGTTGCGGACACACGGGGTGATCTGGTTTTCACCAGATTCACTTCCCCCTCCCGCACCCTCGCCACGCCCGCTTCGGAGTTCCTTTCCGATCTGATCAGCAGATCGGCCTCGACAGCTTCAAGCGAGGAGAGCTCCGCTTCGAGCAGGGGCCGAACTCCGCCTTCGTCCGGACATGTCATGACTGCGGAAGACCTATCCTTGACCTTCGAAGTAGAATTAGGAGGCAGAGGCCACGAGTCAATCTCGGCTGAACCTTCCTTTCTCAACGCTCGCCTGGCCTTGAACCCTTACGACAAAGCGACATCTAACGGCCAGGGGTCACCCGGCCCAAAGCAGCTCGATCTCGAACCCCGACGGGTAAGGCACAAGCAAGGACCAGAGCCTGTCCGTGACCTCCAGTGATGGCCCAAACCCCCTTAAGGATCCGGCCCCGCACCCCGAGCTTAGCACGCCCAGCGGAAATCAAGGACCAGCCAGGGCATTGATCACCCCCACGCTGTTATAATAGAATTCGGCTCGGAGCTCTCGAGCTCGGTGACCCTCACAATGTTAAACAAGGCGCTGGACCGAATTCAGAACATGACCATCCAGGAGGACCTGCCCTCTGCCTTCAACCATCAGCCCTTCGAGGCGTACCATAGGGAATTTTGCGTCCCACCCACCACCCACTTGGTAGCCACTATCGACGATTTAACCGATATGCTAGACTATAATTCGAAAAATACCGAATACATGGACGAGGAGGGCGGACCCACAATCAATACCGATGTCACCCCCCGTCATCGGCCGCTGGTCGGCCACATCCACCTACGATATTTACATGGTGAACACCCCTAGGACGGTGATGGCACTCCTGATCAGGATCATGGCAAGCCCAGAGACGAGCCGCCCAAACGCCGAAAACAGCGCCGTCGATCAAAGCCACGTCGAAGCCATGCGAGCAACATGGACTCTGCCACTAGTGGAAAAAAGCCTAGCTATGGCATGGCAAAAAGTGCCTTGCTGGCATAGAGACCCAACGCCACCAATATGGCGCCAGTGAAAACAGTTTAGTGGTGGCGTTGGCAGACACGTCAGCAGTATTTTAGTACTGATGGAGTCCACCTGGCTAACGCCAGCAATATATTGTTTTATCTATGGCGTTTATTGTGAGGCAACGCTAGCAATTTGTATTTTTCAGTAATTAAAAAAATACCCAGCGATTAGTATATGTGCAGCCATTTAAACTTATAGTGGTAAGTCTCAAATCCATAAAATATACCCAGCTATTACTACAGTTTTCAGTAACTAGCTTGCTACTACCTACAAGCAAAAGTTATCCGGTGGCTAGCTCTATACAAAAGCAAAAGTACCGTATGTCATCGATCTCACGCAACTTGTTATCTGCGCGCTAAGTAGCTACGATGAAGAATGATTCTCATCTCACGCAACTTGTTCCTGTTGCTCTCTCCCTCCTTCCTGAAATAGACTTTGCGGGTCTTCAGCTCCTCCCTCTCGGCCTTCAGGGGCCGTATCTCCTTCTTCATAGACTCGACCTCGGTGACCAGTAGCTGCTTCTGGTCGATGAGCTTCAATTTCTTATCGATGAGATCGGAGATCTCGTCGATCATATCGTCCTTCTCTTTCTTTAGGGAGTTATTCAACTCGTTAAGTGCCTTCATTGTACTCTCCTTTGATGTGACAAGCTCACGGTTGAGCATGTCCACATCATGTACCGGTAGCTGCTCCTGGACTGGTTCTGGAGATGGGTCTCGTACATACGCCTGGCAAGTCAAATATTTGAAATCATCAATAAAGAATGGTTAGATTATATATGTATATATGCATGTGTTTGCAATGCTCATGGATGTTTTTGTAATCTTACCTGGTTGGTGCTCGTTTCGCCTTTGTCAACTTCATCATAGGCCGTGAAGTTGCACGAGGACTCGTAGTGGCTGTTCCAGCTAGTCATGGCTGGAACTTCAAAATAATGACAAGTATAGGTTATTATGACAAGAACCAAACACACACGGCAATGTAATGCCAATGACTACAAAAAAATATATAGATAGCATCACAATGTCAAACAAGAATTTCCTTAGTGGTAACAAAAAAATTCCTTAGTTCTGACAAGAACCAAACACACATGTGAAACAAGAATAACAAGTTACAAGTAAGTTGCATCCATGCCCATCTTTGCTATGTGTTGCAAGTTGGCAAATGATTTGTAAGTTGATAATATTGCCTTGTTGATCAAACAGGAATAAAAAATAAGCTGATAATAATGCCAATCAAAGTATGGCAAGTGATCTAATTAATGCCAATCATAACAATAATAACAATGAAGTTGATAATAATGCCAATCAAAGTATGGCAAGTGATATGTTCATTGATGCAAAATGCCACTGCCACTGCCACTGTCATATAATGAACAAGATACATATTTAGCATTAGGCCACAGTCATTGATGCAAAATGCAGATACAAATTAAAATGCCACTGCCACTGACATATGTTCATTGATGCAAAATGCAGATACAAAATGCCACTGCCACTGTCATATAATGAACAAGATACATATTTAGCATTAGGCCACTGTCATTGATGCAAAATGCAGATACTAAATGTCACTGCCACTGCCTCTGACATATGTTCATTGATGCAAAATGCAGATCCAAAATGCCACTGCCACTGTCATATAATGAACAAGATACATATTTAGCATTAGACCACTCTCATTGATGCAAAATGTAGTTGCAAAATGTAGATACAAAATGCCACTGCCACATAAAAGTGATAAACAAGCAAAGAAATTGTATATACTAAAAATACCAAAGACCCTACAATTTAGCATTAGGAACACTATAATTTAACAATTTAACACTACAATTTTAAAAAATGGCACTACAAAATGCAACTGCCACTGCGAAGATGGAGGCGATGAACTCACCGAGGGACGAAGATGGAGGCGATAAACCCTAGCAGTCCGTCGCTTTCACCGCCGCCGTCGAAGAAACCCTAGCTCAAAACGAAATGAACTCCAATCAAATTGGAGGGCAACAAGCGGCGAGAGAGGAAGAGAGGGGGAGAGAGCGGAAGATTACCTAACCACTGGCGAAAGAGGAAGAGAGCGGCGAGAGAGGGAGAGAGCGGCCGGCGATGATGAGCGGAGAGAGCGGGAGAGGAAGGGGAACGAGAGAGAGGGAGTGGGGCGAGGGTGTCGTTGCCCTGGTTTTGACCCCCACGGCCTCCTAATACTTAGGCTTCGCCCAATACTATAAAAAAGATCACCACATGAAGAACTAAAAAGAAAAAAAATTGAAGTGTCAAACCACATATTTGAAGGCTCAAAAACTATATACTTCAAGTCTTAAACTAAAAAGAAAAAAAAGTAAATTTAAAGTCTCAAACTACATATTTTAAAAAATGTCATTATTTCCATTTAAAAATAATAGAAATTTAATAAAAGTAAACTATAATATACTATAAAAAGATCACCACATAAAAAACTGGGGGGGGGGGGGGGGGGGGGGGGGGGGGGGGGGGGGGGGGGGGGGGGGGGGGGGGGGGGGGGGGGGGGGGGGGGGGGGGGGGGGGGGGGGGGGGGGGGGGGGGGGGGGGGGGGGGGGGGGGGGGGGGGGGGGGGGGGGGGGGGGGGGGGGGGGGGGGGGGGGGGGGGGGGGGGGGGGGGGGGGGGGGGGGGGGGGGGGGGGGGGGGGGGGGGGGGGGGGGGGGGGGGGGGGGGGGGGGGGGGGGGGGGGGGGGGGGGGGGGGGGGGGGGGGGGGGGGGGGGGGGGGGGGGGGGGGGGGGGGGGGGGGGGGGGGGGGGGGGGGGGGGGGGGGGGAAAATGTCATTATTTCCATTTAAAAATAATAGAAATTTAATAAAAGTAAACTATAATATACTATAAAAAAGGTCACCACATAAAAAACTAAAGAGAAAAAAATTGGAAGTGTCAAACCACATATTTGAAGGCTCAAAACTATATATTTCAAGTCTTAAACTAAAAAGAAAAAAGTAAATTTAAAGTCTCAAACTACATATTTTAAAAAATGTCATTATTTCCATTTAAAAATAGTAGAAATTTAGTAAAAGTAAACTATAATATACTATAAAAAAATATAAGAATGGTGGCATTGACAAAATAACAATACTGGCGTCGGAACCAACATCACGACACAACTAAATATAATAGTGCTGGCGTTCCTTGCTATTCCACGACAGCACTATATTACGCCCGGTACAAATTGTTGATCCCATATACTTCTGACGCTACCCTGTTTTTCCACGCCACCACTATGCCCCTACTAATGTCGTACCAAATAAGCCAACGCCACCACTATTTGAAAAAATAGTGGTGGCGTTGGTTGTAAATGGCGCGCCACCAACGTAAGTTGTGGCTAGCACTATTTCCACTAGTGTGCAGAGAACGACATCGTAAATAATACGGATGACCTCGCCAGAGACGCAGCCTTCGAACATCATCAGGATGACCCCGCGGGGCAGGAGGACCCGCTCAATTCAGAAAACCCCGACGACTCCGAGGATAGAAACTACCTCCCACTCTCTGAAGAGGAGGTCAGTCTTGGGGAGGACGATTTCATCGTCCCCAAAGACCCTCTGGAGCAGGAACGGTTCAAGCGGAGGCTTTTAGCCACCGTCCGCAGCCTAAAGAAACAAAAACGCAAAATCAAAGCCAAACAGGACACCTCAACGATCGATGGACTAAAGTCCTAGCTGCCGAAGAGGGGTATGGCCGCGAACAGCCAACCAAGAGTTATCCCAAGCGAATGCTATTGCCCCAGTTCGACGACGAGGCCATAGAGCCAACACGCCCGACATATACAAACGCCAAATAGCCAGACCACCCCCCTAGAGGGTGGCACAGGGAAGCTGACGAGGCCGAACACCCAGCCGCCCCCTCGCCATCATGGCAAGGATCAAGTGCGGCCCACTTACGAGTACGACCTCCGCCATGACCTAGATGCTTGAGGAGGCCGTACTAGGTCCATCTACGGACCCAGAGAAGACCCGCCCACTTACTGGGAAAGATACTACGATCGGCTAAACCAAAATGATAGAATCCGGGAGCAGCAGCAGATTCGGAGGGCCGAAGACCTCCGACACGATGTAGCCCGAGTTCGGGGCGCCGCACACCCCTTGTGCTTCACAGAGAGGGTAATGCAACACCAATTCCCGGAAGGCTTCAAGCCTGTGAACATCGAATCGTATGACGGAACCATAGATCCAGCCGTATGGATAGAGGATTTCCTCCTCCACATTCAGATGGCGCGAGGAGATGACCTCCACGCTATCAAATATTTGCTGCTAAAGCTTAAAGGTCCAGCTCGACATTGGTTGAACAGCCTTCCCGAAGACTCTATAGGCTACTGGGAGGAGCTCGAGGACGCTTTCCGACCAAACTTTCAGGGCACCTATGTCCGGCCTCCGGATGCTGACGACCTAAATCGCATCACACAACAACCCGGAGAATCTGCCCGGCAATTCTGGAACCGATTCCTGACCAAGAAAAACCAGATCGTTGACTGTCCGAATGCCGAAGCCTTGGCTGCCTTCAAGCATAGTGTCAAGGATGAATGACTCATACGACAGGTCGGCTAGGACAAACCAAGAACTATGGTAGCCCTTACTTCCCTCGTGGCCCGCTTTTGCGCAGGCGAAGACAGTTGGCTTGCTCGCAAAAACACCAACCCAGACACACCTGGTACCTCCGAGGTTCGGGATGGAAATGGAAAGCCCCGACGCATCAAGAATAAACGTCGCCACAATGACGGCGAGGGCGAGGATACGACAGTAAATGCTGGATTCCGAAACCAGAAGTCTGGACCCAGAAAGAAAGCCCCTAAAGGTAACAATGACGGCCAATCCAGACTAGACACAATTCTGGACAGGCCTTGTCAGATCCACGACACATCAGAGAAGCCCGCCAACCACTCCAACCGAAATTGTTGGGTGATCAAACAGGCCGGCAAACTCACAGCCGAAGACTCGGGCAAAAGCCCACGAAGCGAGGACGATGATGAGCCCCGCAGGCCGAATAGTGGAGGCCAGAAACCCTCCCCTTCTGAGGTCAAGACGGTAAACATGATTTACGCAACCCATATACCAAAGAAGGAGAGGAAGCGGGCACTACGAGACGTATACTCCATCGAGCCAGCAGCACCGAAGTTCAATCCATGGTCCGCTTGCCCGATCACGTTCGATCGCAGGGACCACCCCACCAGCATACGCCATGGAGGGTCCACAGCCCTAGTGCTAGACCCCATCATCGATGGATTCCACCTCACTAGAGTCCTAATGGACGGAGGTAGCAACCTCAATCTGATATACGAAGATATAGTGAGGAAAATGGGGATTGATCCATCAAGGATTAAACCCAGTAACACCACCTTTAAGGGGGTCATTCCGGTAGTGGAGGCCCGCTGTATGGGCACCGTGATGCTTGAAGTAGTGTTCGGATCTCTGGATAACTTCCGAAACGAGGACTTGATCTTCGATATCGCACCTTTTCGCAGTGGCTATCACGCCCTCCTCGGCCGAACAGCGTTCGCCAAATTCAATGTCGTTCCGCATTACGCGTACCTCAAGTTGAAGATGCCTGGTCCCTCGGGCGTCATAACTATCAATGGCAACACAGAACGCTCACTTCAAACCGAAGAGCACATTGCGGCCCTAGCTGCCAAAGACCACACCGGCCCGGATGCCGTCCCGCCGTAAAGGCCGGCGACAATAGTAAACCGGTTCGAACCCGTTCCCCGTCATGGGAACCCGCATGCGTTCGCCGCAAATAGGGATATGTGCCCCATGGCACGCCCACATTCTTCACACTCCACGTGCCTCGTTAGCACAACTTCGCACTCAAAATACCATGGGCAGCTGTGAGGCATATATTAATAAATCTGAAGTGCATGTTCGGTTAAACCGAACTTCAGAATTACTTCGTCTTCGGATGACCCAGGGACCAATTCCAGATACCCCCAAGCATAAAGCTTCATCGGCAGGGTCCTCGCCCATCAAGGTCTCATCGAAGGTCCCAACCCCCACCTATCAGAAGCAAAGGCACAGATGTGCAGCTGGGCACAGTGAAGGCTTCAACTCACGCATCAAGGCCCTGTGTCAACCTTTACTCTGTAAACTTTCTTTTTCTTTCACAAGTATTGCCTTCACAGTTTGAATTGTATGGATAGACGACCCGAGCTTACGAGAAATAATAAAAATACCCTTTATGGTGTTCGGATATCTGCATCCTGTGATTTGTCTATTCCCTTTTTGATTCTCCCCTCGCTCTTCACACATCCTGGCTTGAAAATATATTAACTAGTCAAGAGTTCGATTTATATATCAGCTCAATATCTTCAAGTCCGGCGCCGCTTTCCGCTAGGTGTTCGGCGTCTCGGATATTGCACTATATGCATCTGTTCTGAACTATGTCTTGGGTCAATAGTTGGGTTGCCCGGCTCCTGTGCTTGCCTCTTATGTTCCGCATGTTCAGCTAAGAGGGCAAAGGGAGAACCCCTGCGATTGTACTTCTGGTTTGCCCGGTCAAGTACCTCAGGAGGAAAAAGTAAAAAACTGACCATCATAGTAAGCGCGAACTGGTCCGTGATCCGATGACGAGGTTTGACTCTAAAAATCATTGGCGATTTCGCCGTGTCACACGAAGGGTTCATCTTAACACAAAGCATGTGATCGAAAAGGGCAGGTTTTGATCCCCAAGTACATCACAATACACCGGGGGCTAGTCCCTAGTCCCCACCATCAAGCTCCTACGGCTAAGTGAAAGCAATAAAACCGAATAGCCCGATTGCCTAGTTTCGCTCCCGCACTACCGCCTCCGGGTACCAAGACGTTGGCTAAGGGTAACAGTGCGGAGATGAAACACCCCTCGTGATATTCACTTGGGGGCTGAAGCCGACGACTGGTAGCTTTCGGAATAAACATACGATCGCACATGAGTCAAAATTAAATCATGACAATATAAAACAAGTCAGGTAGATGCACCATAAAGCACAAGGTCCACTTGGTACAAACTTAACACAATCACTCAACTATTACATCTTTCGAACACTGGCCCTCTATCGCCCGCGTGCCATTCATCACCTGTGCAAAGTACTGCTCAGGGCGGCGATGCTCCTTCCCCTTGGGCGGAGGACCAGTGGCCATCTCCACTGGATTAATCTTTGCCCAATGCACCATGGTCTTTGCAAATGCAAGCCTCGCCCCCTCAAGGCACGCTGACCGCTTTACGACGTCAATCCGGAGCGGCGCCTCCCGCAGCTTCTACACAAGGCCGAAGTAGGTGTCCGGAATGGGCTCGGCCGGCCACAGGCTGACACAAAGGTCCTTCACGGCCAGCTCCAACATCCGATGCGGGGGGGGGGGGGGGGGGGGGGGGGGGGGGGGGGGGGGGGGGGGGGGGGGGGGGGGGGGCTCGGAGTCCAAAAACTATGACCAGAAGAGCCGTTGTGTGGAGTCCTCCTCGAGGGTGGCATAGTGCCTCGCTGTGGCCACCACATTCTTCGGAAGTTCGGCAAAGACGCCTGCGGAGCACCAGACCTGCGTTAGCAGGGTGAACCTGTTGCCTCCGAACACACTCTACAGTAAGTATTTCTTACTATTTGCAATTTGCGCGGCTTGGCGGAGCTCCTCCCGGACACCTCGCGCGTCAGTCCTCGCCTCCTGGAGCTCCTTCTCCGCCTTGGATAGCCAGGAGGATTGCTCCTCCTGCCCCTTCTCAAGGGCCTCCAGCTTCTTGGTGGCATCCTGGAGCTCCACGAGGCTCGTGCTGCTCAGCAGCAAGGTTGGCCTTCCCAAGCTCGGCCACTGCCTTCTCAGCGTCCGTCTTCTTCGCGGCCGCCTCGACCTCAAATTTCTTCAGGGACTCCTTGAAGCCCTCGACCTCGGCAGCAGCAGCTGCAGGATCATCAAGATAAATGATTAGCATACAGTCCGGATCATCAATATCCGGCATCAAGCAAAGTACACATCTTCTCACAGGGCTTACCTTGCGCCTCGTCAAGCCATTTGTTGACAAGGTCAAACTCTTTATCGGAAAGCTTAAGCTTCTGATCCATCTCCTCTAGTGCCGTGACATTAGTAGCCACGGCCATGGAAGATGCCTGCATTAGCAAAAGAAATGTCGACAACATTAATCGGCCTACCGAATTTGATCCTCTGCAGTTTTCTTCAAAGTCCTTGCAGAGCCTCGGGGGCTGTTATGTATACAGCCTACCCAAACTATAAATTACAACTGCATTATGAGGAAAGAGCATTACTTGACTTAAAGCCTGTTAGAAGGCCTTGGACAACATTGTTCAGTCCGGACTGGACGGACCGAACACCTTGCATGACCGCACTCATAAGAGTGCGGTGCCCATCAACGATGGCGGAATTGTTCACCAACTCCTCCAGCGCATCTGGCCAGCCAGCCGCCGCCCGTGTGGAGGTGTTCGGCGCTGGCATTTGCTCCCCGACCCCTTCGCTACCGGAAGGGGGAGCCTGTGCCATCGAGGGCCTTGGGGGCTCAGGAGCAAGTGTATGAGGGGGTCCGGATGGTCCGGACTCCCTCCCTGTGTTAGCCAGGGGGGAAGCATCCCCCTGGTCTTCAATGACTGAGTTGTCGGCCTCGGCCATGGTAGCATCGACCACCTCCCCAGTGTTCGGAGGAGGAGGGGTCTTCCGTGACACCACCTCCCCAATTTCTTCGGGGATTGGAGGGGGTGCCGAGCGTGAGCCACTGTCCGCTAGTTCGGCGGGCAGAGACGTCCCCGAAGAGGTCTCCTCGGTGGGGTGGCCACGTGGAGGGCTGCACCATTAGAAAAACAATCAATCTACGTTCTATCAGGGACTACTGAAAGCATAAAGCAACCATCACTCTTTGTTGAATCCACTTCTCCCTTCAATGCATGCGCCAGTGAGAGGTCGTGTCCGCTCTGCCCGGGCATGAATGCGGCACCGATTCTCTGGAGCGGCGCTGACCGTTTCGGGCGGGAAGCACGCGTGGGCGATGGAGGGACTTTGGGTGGGCCAGGCTGGTCAGGAGCGGTCGTGGCAGCTATCTCGACCGGACGCCCAAAAACGAGAGGATGCACCGACTCTCGCGGGTAAATCGTATACACACACCATCTCTCTGTAGGAGTAGGTTGATGTGTCGCTCTCTCTAACACACACACGCTGTTAAGACACACACACACACACACACGCGCGCACACACAGGTTCATAGAATAGGAATATCATGGGAGTGGGAAGCCATAGGAAGTGAGATAAATGGAGTACGTACAAGAAGAGAAGAGGTACACGCACGTCCGTCGGAGACACAGTCGCTGCCTCGCACTATAGCCCAGCCGACCACAGCACGAGTAATTTTGTAAACTACGAGATGGAGTACTACATTTCTCCACTCATCATCTGCCTTGGTTGATGAGATTTCAAATTTATGCCCTATAAACCGAAAAGTAGTGAGTAGTTAAAAATTTTGGTCAAACTTCGACAAAAAATATATGACGTGGCGTAAAAACCTGGACTGAGGTAGTACTCCCTCCGTCTAGGTGTCAAGTCATCTTACGAAAATCATATATTCCCAAAATGTTTAGGCGTCGTCCATTAACTTCGCATCTCAATCCCCTCCTAGCCTCGTTGCTAGCGAGCGTTACTTACTCTGCCTTGTTATCTCCCCCGGAAACCCAATGCATGCAGCGCAACTACGCGTTGATTAGTCAAGGAATCAAAGCCGGCTTGCATGCAAGTTAATACGTGGCCCTGCATGGTAGCTAACATGACATCTCTTAATTGTTGTGATTAATTGTTGCATTTAGAGAGAGAAATCAGGGCTTTGATAGGAGGAAGGACCAGTCAAGTTTCTCCTTCTCCTCCAATCTGCTTGCACCTTGGTCCCGCTGCACATTACTACAGGATGCTGCTAATGCGACACTACGATCAGAGACCCTTCGACGAAACTGTGTGTGATGCAATAATCGCAAACGGTGATGTAAAAAAACCATAAAAAAAGATGCAAAATGTTTGCGATGACGGATGCATCAAACACGGTTCAGATTTTAGTTGCGTGTGCGATGCAGGGCATACGGTTCAGTTCAATGAACTATTTGTGATGAGGCAGAAGAACAGAAACGGGCAGCCAGATGAAGGTGTGTGCGATATACGGCATACGGTTCACTCGGATGAACTATTTGTGATTAAGCGGAACAAAAGAAACGATCAGCCAGATCAAGGTGTGTGCGATAGAGGCAAACAGTTCACTCGGATGAACTGTTTGCGTTGAGCCAAGATAACAGAAACAGTTCAATATAACAAGATGTGTGTGATACGCGGCAAACTGGTCTGTAATCAGAAATGTGTGCGAAGACCAATAATAACACAGATGATTGCTGCTAATAAGACGTGTGTGTTGTGCGTTGGGATTGCATACAAAACAACAACATATATATACACACACTTATAAGGACATGGTTGCATAACCAAATTAAACATCCAATTACATAGGTGGCTACTACACACATGACATTTACACACACCAAAGTAAACTATTACACGCATAATTACATACGTGGCTACTACACACATGACATTTCCACACACCAAAGTCAACTATATATTACATGCATAATTAAGTAGGATAAATGATCATCTGATCATCATCTACTTCTTGTGACACTTGCCGCTACTACTCTGCTTGTGGCTCGATCCGGCCTCATCGATCTCGGTAACGAGGCACTTCCTCATGTCAACAATCCGCCTGTGCATCTCATAGCATGTGTACACGCTCTTGGCCGTGAACCTGAGGTGAGGTTCATCCAGTTGCCGCATCCAGGCCCCGTGCTAGGATACATGACATGTTCTGTTGGCATCCTGCTTCATCTTTTTGTAGTATGGGTCGATGATGGCCGAGGGGAGTTCAACCAGGGAGTCCTTCTTTGTGCTGCCCCAGACCCTGTAGTGCTCATGGATTTCGACAAGGTTCTTGTAGGCCAAGCCCGTAACCCTGAGCGCTTTTACATCGTCGGTGGTTTCCATCGTAGCGAACTTGTAGTCGGTGCTGTTGACAAACCTGGCAAAATGGTCGCAAGGCTCCATGGCCATGCAGTAGTGGTAGATGAGGACATGATGGCGCACGCACAACTGGGCAACGGCAACCTTCTGATCTATGTTGGGACGACTGCCGGTGTACTGGAGGTCGATGCCGACCACCTTGTACTTGTCTCGAGCAAGAAACTACTCAACGGTGTTGATGTAGTCATCCACCACGGCCGGGTCGATGGTGTACACCACCGAGAGATCCGTCTCCCTCGCGTGGGTCTCCACTTTATGCTCGCCGAACTCCATTGGAGCACCGCTAGACATCCCCTCTCTATGTGTCGTCGTGGGTGTTCTTGTTGTGTTGTCGGGCGCGATCGAAAGGTTGAAGAGACTAAGGTTATAATGGCCACGGGAATTAAAGGGGAAGCTGGACAGCTTGGAATATCGGCACGCCCGGATGGCAGTTCTAATTTGCAGCGCGTAACTCCATCGTGTCACACGTAACTGCATCACGTGGCGATGCGCGCGGCGCAACCGCATGCATATGGGGCCCCCGACGTGATCGTGCGCGGGCCCAACCGTTGGCAGAGCACGTGCGGAGGGACGTGAGCAGAGCGCTCCACGGTCGCCTCAATGGCGAGGAACCATATATATGCATATAGCAGTTGAACACGCAAGGAAAAGCTGTCCACAAGCCGAGCGCGCCGACAGACGCGAGTAGAGCACGCCGACGGACGCGAGCAGAGCGTGCCACGGTGCCTAACGGCGAGCAGAGCTTGCCGAGGGGCGCGAGCAAAGGTCGGCACAGTGATACGTGGCAAATAAGACAAACTGTGCGAGCGATGTCGGAGACATCAAGCACGAATCCGATTAGAATTGCGTGTCCGATACGAGGCATACAGTTGATCCATCCGAGTTGTTTGTGATGGAATAAGCCATGTGTGTGTTGTGGGAAAACGCTTGCTGGTATATAACCATTTGCGATTGATGAATTCATCGTCGACGGGTTACCTAGTGTGGTCCGTGTGCGATGAGATATGCTCTATCTACAGAACATCTATGCTCTGTGTACAGAAGAACAACATATATATACTTGTAACAGGACATGATTGCAAGACCAAATTGAACACCCAATTACGTTATATAACAAATACCATAAATATTGCAAGGTTCAAATTCCAGCATTACAATGCCCAAATTCAAACATTACAAACCTCGTCAATTCTGCAAAGGGATCAGCTGCTGACAAGTCATGTATGGGTTTGACACAATGACTTCCAATTACTCTGTCATATGCTCTTCCAATACAAAGTTTAGCTTGTTTGGAGCCTCTTCCATTCTGCAGTAGCTGCCGGCTCTGATCAACAAACCATTCATCTTTCCTAATTAAATGCGTGTTCAACCTCAGTACCCTCAGCACCCTTGCTCTGGCAAGAAAGAACCTGGCGAATGTAATCTCTGGTAAGGTCCCACGGTAGGAGTTCAAAGTAATATTTGAGAGACGCAGATCCAGGCATTCGATGTGATTGTCGTTATAAACATTATCCACCTCCGGGCCTATTATTATCTACAAAAGAAGCGAACGTGTTAGTGCCTACATGCAGTTTTGAACACTACTACACACCTATTTGGTTTGCAGGATTTGTAAAATGCACCAACGTGCCATCTTCGATCTGACATGATTAACATGGGCATTTGATTAAAATCTAGAAAAATGTAGCCTTCTTCACAAGAGGTTGGATTGGATAAAAAATTCCCTAAAAAAACTAGTACAGATGAATCCAAAGGAGAAATGCTTATGGATTGTAACCATAAGAATCAAGCAACCAATATGGGGTGGGGGTGTATGTCTTGAAATCCTCCAAAATTCCTTCAGAAATCATAGTACATTGTCATTGTAAACTTGGGAAAAGGTGCAAAAAATTGAACTCCCTTATGGTTAACATTTAACAGGAAAGGAACATCACCTCGATATACAGCTTCTTCAGGCACGGAAAGCATCTTAGGAAACTGACAACTTGGTCTAGGTTGGGGCTGACAGATTCTAGTGCCAAGACCTTCACTGTGCCCAGAATCTGGGCGAAGCTTTGCTGGATGACAGACGAACATACATCTTCAAAACTAGAAATAATGTTGATATCAAGAAGCAGAGGTATAAGGTGACTGTTGTACCTGAAACTAGTAGTATTTGACAGACGAGTAGCCCACCACTGTCAATTTCGGCGCAGAAATGACATTGATTCTTGTTGGACCATGTTGATCAACTATAAGTAATCTCTCAAGTGAAGGTGTGTCCTCAATGACCATATTGTGGTCCACCTTTTGTGATCTCTCGTTGCAGCACCAGCAACACACATAAATAGCCCGGAGAGTCCTGGAGGTGATGTGGAAGCTACTCGACCAATTCATTGCCTGAAGACGAAGGAACTCGAGTGCAGCACAGCCGCAGAGCAGGTGCTCCATGTCATCCTTTGGGATGCAGACGGTGACGAGCTCGAGGTGCTTAAGTCATGGTAGAAAAAGAGTGGGCTTGTCATTAAGGGAGGGGGGAAATGGCAGTTCATGAACTTGGCGAGGCGCAGCATGGGCGCGAAGCGGAGCGCGGACGTTGGCAGCGAGTGCATATGCCCATCATTAAAACTGAGCTCCTCGAGCTGATCTAGGGCGGGGGATCGGAACCACTCGTCAAGCTTGGCTCGGTCCTTGCCATTGGAACAGAACTTGCCCGTGGTAAGGCCTCTGATTGGGCCATGGTGACTGCCGAGGATCTGGGAGAACGCATCCAAGCTTTTGCGATAGCCATGGCAGAGCTCGTGGGTGTCCAGGAGGTCGAGAGGGGTGGAGAGCCATAGGGGGCACCACCATCGGGAAAGGGCGGTTGTTCTTGCCCCATATTTTATTGGGAGGAGGGATATGATGACTGTGAACATATCATCGGGGAGGCTGCTGATGAAGTCTAGGCCTGCTGGAGTCACTTGCGGTTCTTTCTCAACCCGCCTCTGCTTGTTGGCAGCCTCATTCTCCACCTCGTCGGCGGCGATGGAAACCTCTGTCTCCATATTCACGCCGTGCTCCGGTGCTTCAGCAGCCCCGATGTCGCCACTCCCTCCGATGGGGCGCTTCGGTGGCATCCTCATACACTGATGGCTTTGAGGACTAAGAGCGGCATCGAGGATGCGGGCGGAGAGAGAGGATTGTGTGTGTGGCAAGGATGGGGGGTGCCGGCTTTGAGGACTGAGCGCGGCGTCGAAGATGCGGGCGGAGAGAGAGGATTGTGTGTGTGGGGAGGATGGGGGGTGCCGGCTTTGAGGACTGAGAGCGGTGTCGAGGATGCAGGCGGAGAGAGAGAGGATTGTGTGTGTGGCAAGGATGGGGAGTGCCGGCTTTGAGGACTGAGAGCGACGTCGAGGATGCGGGCGGAGAAAGAGGATTGTGTGTGTGGTGAGGATGGGGGGTGCGGCCTCTCGGGGGTGCCATTAATACAGACCAGTGGGAGCGAGGCGGATGGCGGTCAAAGGCTGTCTCGCTTCCCGGTGAGCCTGCGCGACGGACTTCTGGCATTCCTATACCATCATTTCACGGAGCGAGGCGGGCGCACCATTAATATGGAGCAGTGGGAGCGAGGTGGGCGGTGGTCAAAGGGCTGGCTCGCCTCTCGGTGAGCCTGCGCGGCGGACTGCTGGCACGCCTACCATCATTTCACACAGCTACTAGCACACCTCGCACGGTGAGTGCGTAGCGAACACGCGCATGCCTCGGCCTCCCAGTCTGCCTGCTAGCATGCGTCTCGTCAACTCACGCATGCTCGTACGGCACACGGGACGCGTGCGCGGCATGTATTATATTGATTTTTCCTTTTTGATGATTAATTCTGCCGCTTTATTGCTTAACCGAAGCACGTCACTTACATTGTTGGTCTAACGCCCACGGTTTGAATAAAGAGTTCGTTTGCGATATTGGTTGATAATTATTTATAATTTCCTGTATGTAAGAAGATTATATCAAAATTTGTCTCAAATTTGAAAAAAAAAATCACAGTCTATTGGTGTCCATATGACACCATGATAAGTTTCATGAATTTCAACTTAGTTTTGGATTTATTGGATTTTAAAATCAAGATTCTAGATGTTAGAAATTTCTTGCATGGGGACTAAACATGCACCCAGGGGGGGGGGGGGGGGGGGGGGGGGGGGGGGGGGGGGGGGGGGGGGGGGGGGGGGGGGGGGGGGGGGGGGGGGGGGGGGGGGGGGGGGGGGGGGGGGGGGGGGGGGGGGGGGGGGGGGGGGGGGGGGGGGGGGGGGGGGGGGGGGGGGGGGGGGGGGGGGGGGGGGGGGGGGGGGGGGGGGGGGGGGGGGGGGGGGGGGGGGGGGGGGGGGGGGGGGGGGGGGGGGGGGGGGGGGGGGGGGGGGGGGGGGGGGGGGGGGGGGGGGGGGGGGGGGGGGGGGGGGGGGGGGGGGGGGGGGGGGGGGGGGGGGGGGGGGGGGGGGGGGGGGGGGGGGGGGGGGGGGGGGGGGGGGGGGGGGGGGGGGGGGGGGGGGGGGGGGGGGGGGGGGGGGGGGGGGGGGGGGGGGGGGGGGGGGGGGGGGGGGGGGGGGGGGGGGGGGGGGGGGGGGGGGGGGGGGGGGGGGGGGGGGGGGGGGGGGGGGGGGGGGGGGGGGGGGGGGGGGGGGGGGGGGGGGGGGGGGGGGGGGGGGGGGGGGGGGGGGGGGGGGGGGGGGGGGGGGGGGGGGGGGGGGGGGGGGGGGGGGGGGGGGGGGGGGGGGGGGGGGGGGGGGGGGGGGGGGGGGGGGGGGGGGGGGGGGGGGGGGGGGGGGGGGGGGGGGGGGGGGGGGGGGGGGGGGGGGGGGGGGGGGGGGGGGGGGGGGGGGGGGGGGGGGGGGGGGGGGGGGGGGGGGGGGGGGGGGGGGGGGGGGGGGGGGGGGGGGGGGGGGGGGGGGGGGGGGGGGGGGGGGGGGGGGGGGGGGGGGGGGGGGGGGGGGGGGGGGGGGGGGGGGGGGGGGGGGGGGGGGGGGGGGGGGGGGGGGGGGGGGGGGGGGGGGGGGGGGGGGGGGGGGGGGGGGGGGGGGGGGGGGGGGGGGGGGGGGGGGGGGGGGGGGGGGGGGGGGGGGGGGGGGGGGGGGGGGGGGGGGGGGGGGGGGGGGGGGGGGGGGGGGGGGGGGGGGGGGGGGGGGGGGGGGGGGGGGGGGGGGGGGGGGGGGGGGGGGGGGGGGGGGGGGGGGGGGGGGGGGGGGGGGGGGGGGGGGGGGGGGGGGGGGGGGGGGGGGGGGGGGGGGGGGGGGGGGGGGGGGGGGGGGGGGGGGGGGGGGGGGGGGGGGGGGGGGGGGGGGGGGGGGGGGGGGGGGGGGGGGGGGGGGGGGGGGGGGGGGGGGGGGGGGGGGGGGGGGGGGGGGGGGGGGGGGGGGGGGGGGGGGGGGGGGGGGGGACGACCAAGGTGGTGATTCTTCTTGGTCAGTCTTACGATACGCCTTGGTGAGATGCCCCCTCCCACCGACTCAAAGTGTGTGTGTGTGTGTGTTGGGGGGGGGGCACAGTACTACTTTATACTAGATGAACCTCCGTGGGGTTGGGGATGCCCGGTTAATTTGCGATGCACATGTGCCACATCAAATTTGTGATTTGGTTGTTTAAATATCATAGCACATCGTTTTCACACACACACACACACATGTACACACACACACACACACACACACACACACACACACATCGGGCCACCCGCATGTGTGGTTGGTAAGTGGTGTCACCCATCTAACGCCAGAAGAACACATCTGTGGGCCCGCTCATGGTCCACATTTGATCGGAAGAAAGGGGGGGGGGTTGATGTACTTCTTTCGGTTTTGTGTTACGGTACGGTGGGGGGGGGGGGGGGGGGGGGGGGGGGGGGGGGGGGGGGGGGGGGGGGGGGGGGGGGGGGGGGGGGGGGGGGGGGGGGGGGGGGGGGGGGGGGGGGGGGGGGGGGGGGGGGGGGGGGGGGGGGGGCAAAGTTGTGCATTGGGTATTTGAACATCAAACCACCCTTTTCATACATATATTTGGTCCACATGCAAGTGTGTTCGTGTTCTGACCCTTTCCCGTGTTTTTTTGGCCAAATTTATAAACAGTAGATGAGTCAAACGCAGCAACCGTCTGCGATCGGGTACGAAACAGACACGGTTCCCTAGGACTACCCGTGTGCCGCGCCCCTGCCCCTGTCAGCCACATGATCACAGTAGATTGGGCTCCACGAGGCTTCCCTCCCCCTCTCGAAAATATCTACTCCCTCGCAATCTCGAAAATATCTACCCGCGTCCGCGTAGATGGTTTTTCTGTTTGATAGCACATGATTAGTATGTCTGGACTGTGTGCGATGTCAGTTACTTCCGCTCTGCTTCAATCAGTAGATCCAAATTTTCAGTAGCCCTGGCATTTTACTCCCGTCCCACTCTGCTTCAATCCCTTGATCCAAATTTTCGGTAGCCCCGCCATTTTACTCCCGCCTAGTAAAATTTTCAGTACCCGCGGCATTTCCTCAAACACCACCTTGGACCCCCTCCACACACACACCCCAAATCCCCCGCTCACACACATACACACCACCCCTCCCTCACTCCAAACCTAGCTAGGTCACCGCCACCGCCGTCGTGCCGCCTCCATCGTCAACCTCTGCCGGTCTGCCCGTGCAGTTTACCCACCGATATACATACCCTCGCCGCCCTGAGTTTCTTAGATGACGCCTGCGAAACGCCCCCTTTCCCAGAGATCCCCATCCCCACCCCCTCCCCCACTCCAGAGCATCGCAGCTTAAGCCCGGCTACGCTTCCCGGGGAGCTCGAGGAGCGAATGGCCCAAAAGAGCTTTACCGCGGCCTCTTCACCGATGTCGGCGAGGTGGCCACCGAGGAAGCTGACGACGATGACTGGACCTGGATTAAGCCTTTCAATCAGTGGGCTAGAGTATTCTGGCATGTTGCGGACGTCGGCTACGACATCGAGGTCGTCGACACCGATGGTTTGATGCGAGTTATGTCACAGGTTAAGTTGCCCACCCCCAACTCTTTGGGTTCGACAGCCATCGATCTCATTGATGGCCCTGCCGCTAATCTCATGCGGCTCGTTATGAACAATTTGCCATCCTTCATCGCCATGAAGCCTCTTTTGTCATTTCTGAAGGACACGTTCTGCGATGCTGGCCTGGGATCCTCAGCTGGCAAGTCAGACCTCATCGACGGCGACCATGAGGAGGGAGCCAATCTGTGACAAGTGAGGAAACCCATGATTTGTTTTCTTGAACCCCTTTTGTAATGAGAACCTGCCCAGTATTTATTGCTATATTAGGTTGTTTCCTTTACACCTTGTTTATTTCTACGGTTTATGGTTGTTCGGTTGTTTGTAGTTAGCATATGTCCAGTTTCAATTGCCATCTTTGGTTGTTCGTAGTATGCCTTGTTTATTTCAGCTATTAATAGTGTGATGTTCTATATGTGCTAGTATGAACTGTGCAGTTCAATTTCATCAATACCAAATTTAACAATAGCTCTATGAATGACTATATTTGGTTGCTGTTAAGCATGTTGTACTCCCTCCGAATCTTTTTAGTTTGCATATAAGATTTGTCTAAAGTCAGGCCTCTTAAAGTTTGACCAACTTTATAGAACAAAATACCAATATTCACAATATGAAATAAATACCAGTACATGTGTCATGACTTAAATTTTCATATTGTATAACTTTAGCATGCTAGATGTTGATATTTTTTCATATAAATAAGGTCAAACTTTATGAAGTTTGACTTTAGACAATTCTTATATGCAGAGTAAAAAAGACCGGAGGGAGTATTAAACACGCCTTTCCATTTGATTTAACAATGGCACTGTTTGGATACTCTAATTTAGCTAGAGGTTAGAGTTAGTTTCTAGCTCATGACAGTTAAAAGGGAGAGAGAGAGAGATCGGTGGAATAGTTGATTGTATTGCTTGAGCCTCGTGGGCATATATATAGGAGTAGGGGGGGGGGGGGGGGGGGGGGGGGGGGGGGGGGGGGGGGGGGGGGGGGGGGGGGGGGGGGGGGGGGGGGGGGGGGGGGGGGGGGGGGGGGGGGGGGGGGGGGGGGGGGGGGGGGGGGGGGGGGGGGGGGGGGGGGGGGGGGGGGGGGGGGGGGGGGGGGGGGGGGGGGGGGGGGGGGGGGGGGGGGGGGGGGGGGGGGGGGGGGGGGGGGGGGGGGGGGGGGGGGGGGGGGGGGGGGGGGGGGGGGGGGGGGGGGGGGGGGGGGGGGGGGGGGGGGGGGGGGGGGGGGGGGGGGGGGGGGGGGGGGGGGGGGGGGGGGGGGGGGGGGGGGGGGGGGGGGGGGGGGGGGGGGGGGGGGGGGGGGGGGGGGGGGGGGGGGGGGGGGGGGGGGGGGGGGGGGGGGGGGGGGGGGGGGGGGGGGGGGGGGGGGGGGGGGGGGGGGGGGGGGGGGGGGGGGGGGGGGGGGGGGGGGGGGGGGGGGGGGGGGGGGGGGGGGGGGGGGGGGGGGGGGGGGGGCTTTTTGCATATGTGGAAATGAGTTGTCCATTAATATCAGTCAAGTCAAGACAGTCAGAAAGATTGTTACGATAAAGAAATTAGCGACAAAAAACAACAAGATCTTTGTCTGCACAATGAAGAAGACATCAGTTCACTACGGGATGGTACTAACTGTTATACCTTGTCTTTTTAATTCCTTTGCACCATTTCAAATCTGGAGAAGATATTTATTCATATCCTTGTTTTCAGGCCTTTCCAAAGCAGTTCACTGATGATTACCTCTCTAACCTCCTGTATGGTTAGGAGGCGAGGAAGGTTTTCATACAACACCCACGGTTCAATATTGAAATGTTCCTGAAGAGGACGAAGGATGACACGGTCAATTATCCACAGGCACTGGCCTAAAGTTGGAAAGACCTTCAACATCAATGAAGGCTTAATATTCACCTTCCGCTTCAGCAGTTTTCCAGATGAGATGCATCTGTCTATGTACCGTCTATGATGCTAATTTCGAAAGGTTCTAGATGGTGCATGTAAAACTTGGTGCTGGTGCAGCTGTGTAATGGGGTAGCTGAGTGCTGTAGCTATATGATGTTGTACTTTGATGTATTTCAATTATGAAATCCTGCTTCCTTAATATGGAAATGAAATATATGGTGTGCTTAATATGAAATGTCAATTAGATTAATAAATGGATTATTAATAATAGGGCAATTGGCCGGCTAATGGCCAATTAGCCTGCTAATTGGGTTTTTATATTGCAAACGTTATTGAGAAAACACCGTGGGCGATGACCTCAGGCAACGCACACAGTTTCTAGGAATAAACCGTGTTGGATCAATGAACAATCACACACGACATCCTCTTGAAAACTGTTTGTGTTAGGCCACCTTGCACAAATGTTTACCACATAAAAACTGTGTGTGATGGATAGCCTTTGCCACACAGTTTCTTCTACGCATCGTGTGTGATGCATTCAATAATGCAAATGATAAAATTGTTAATATCGTGTGCAATGGCAATGCTATCACAAACGATTTAATGGGGAAAATTGTGTGTGATGTACCTGCGAACGGAAACGTTTTCCTTGGAGCGACTATGTGGGATGTATATTGCTACTTCTTGAGCTTGCGTTGGTTTTTCCCTTGAAGAGGAAAGGGTGATGGGGGGGGGGGGGGGGGGGGGGGGGGGGGGGGGGGGGGGGGGGGGGGGGGGGGGGGGGGGGGGGGGGGGGGGGGGGGGGGGGGGGGGGGGGGGGGGGGGGGGGGGGGGGGGGGGGGGGGGGGGGGGGGGGGGGGGGGGGGGGGGGGGGGGGGGGGGGGGGGGGGGGGGGGGGGGGGGGGGGGGGGGGGGGGGGGGGGGGGGGGGGGGGGGGGGGGGGGGGGGGGGGGGGGGGGGGGGGGGGGGGGGGGGGGGGGGGGGGGGGGGGGGGGGGGGGGGGGGGGGGGGGGGGGGGGGGGGGGGGGGGGGGGGGGGGGGGGGGGGGGGGGGGGGGGGGGGGGGGGGGGGGGGGGGGGGGGGGGGGGGGGGGGGGGGGGGGGGGGGGGGGGGGGGGGGGGGGGGGGGGGGGGGGGGGGGGGGGGGGGGGGGGGGGGGGGGGGGGGGGGGGGGGGGGGGGGGGGGGGGGGGGGGGGGGGGGGGGGGGGGGGGGGGGGGGGGGGGGGGGGGGGGGGGGGGGGGGGGGGGGGGGGGGGGGGGGGGGGGGGGGGGGGGGGGGGGGGGGGGGGGGGGGGGGGGGGGGGGGGGGGGGGGGGGGGGGGGGGGGGGGGGGGGGGGGGGGGGGGGGGGGGGGGGGGGGGGGGGGGGGGGGGGGGGGGGGGGGGGGGGGGGGGGGGGGGGGGGGGGGGGGGGGGGGGGGGGGGGGGGGGGGGGGGGGGGGGGGGGGGGGGGGGGGGGGGGGGGGGGGGGGGGGGGGGGGGGGGGGGGGGGGGGGGGGGGGGGGGGGGGGGGGGGGGGGGGGGGGGGGGGGGGGGGGGGGGGGGGGGGGGGGGGGGGGGGGGGGGGGGGGGGGGGGGGGGGGGGGGGGGGGGGGGGGGGGGGGGGGGGGGGGGGGGGGGGGGGGGGGGGGGGGGGGGGGGGGGGGGGGGGGGGGGGGGGGGGGGGGGGGGGGGGGGGGGGGGGGGGGGGGGGGGGGGGGGGGGGGGGGGGGGGGGGGGGGGGGGGGGGGGGGGGGGGGGGGGGGGGGGGGGGGGGGGGGGGGGGGGGGGGGGGGGGGGGGGGGGGGGGGGGGGGGGGGGGGGGGGGGGGGGGGGGGGGGGGGGGGGGGGGGGGGGGGGGGGGGGGGGGGGGGGGGGGGGGGGGGGGGGGGGGGGGGGGGGGGGGGGGGGGGGGGGGGGGGGGGGGGGGGGGGGGGGGGGGGGGGGGGGGGGGGGGGGGGGGGGGGGGGGGGGGGGGGGGGGGGGGGGGGGGGGGGGGGGGGGGGGGGGGGGGGGGGGGGGGGGGGGGGGGGGGGGGGGGGGGGGGGGGGGGGGGGGGGGGGGGGGGGGGGGGGGGGGGGGGGGGGGGGGGGGGGGGGGGGGGGGGGGGGGGGCTTAGTGGTTTGCTTCTCGGTCTACCCAATCAAGGTTAGACCTCGCTCTATCAACCATTGCTTTAAATAGTATCATGTTATTTCATCTTTCATTGATACCATCATTACAATCGAGGGCCTACAATCCATGGAAATCCCTATTCCGATCACTGGGAAAGAAGAGCAAGTAAGTAATGAATGAATGAATGAATTTAGATGGTATATAAACATCTCCCCATGAAGGGAAGGTGCTATAGTATCTAACTAAGAAAAAAAGTAGGTTGTGAAATGATAGGAAATATGCCATGCAGAAAATCCAGGAAATATTTCCTTGATTTTCGGATGACCCGGCTTATCTTTGCAGTTATCCTTATTTAGCAGAATCTAGTGAGTGTTCCATTAAAAGGAAAGAGAGCTATTCGTTGTAGGATTGATCCAGACAACCCAACCTAAGTCACCTATTGCGCCTAACCTAAGTATAGTGCCAGTGGTCGGCGAGGAGAAGTTCATTCCTGTAGAGAAGAGAGGGGATCCTATTTCCTTTCCCCCTTTCCCAGTATGGCAACCTTATCTTCCAGCATGAAAGTTGGTATCAGAATGAAACAATCCAATCCAATCCATACTTGTGGAGTGCTCAGTTCAGTTCCTGATTTCTCTCAAGCCTAAACCGGAAAAGGAAACCTATTACCCGGGGTCCCCCCTTTCGGCTATCTCATCTGCTGTTCCTCGACTCTCAGGAAGGTAAGATCATCAATCAATAGTAGGCTGCTGCTCTGTGCAGTTAAAGATGGGATCCAACCTGTTCTGTTTGCTTGTTTCCTATAATCTGTGCTCGATTCCATATTTCTGTATCCTTCGATTCCCGGGACAGATCTGATCTCCTTTATACTGACCTCAAACAACGAGCGAAGTCGAGATGTTGATGGGGGGGGGGGGGGGGGGGGGGGGGGGGGGGGGGGGGGGGGGGGGGGGGGGGGGGGGGGGGGGGGGGGGGGGGGGGGGGGGGGGGGGGGGGGGGGGGGGGGGGGGGGGGGGGGGGGGGGGGGGGGGGGGGGGGGGGGGGGGGGGGGGGGGGGGGGGGGGGGGGGGGGGGGGGGGGGGGGGGGGGGGGGGGGGGGGGGGGGGGGGGGGGGGGGGGGGGGGGGGGGGGGGGGGGGGGGGGGGGGGGGGGGGGGGGGGGGGGGGGGGGGGGGGGGGGGGGGGGGGGGGGGGGGGGGGGGGGGGGGGGGGGGGGGGGGGGGGGGGGGGGGGGGGGGGGGGGGGGGGGGGGGGGGGGGGGGGGGGGGGGGGGGGGGGGGGGGGGGGGGGGGGGGGGGGGGGGGGGGGGGGGGGGGGGGGGGGGGGGGGGGGGGGGGGGGGGGGGGGGGGGGGGGGGGGGGGGGGGGGGGGGGGGGGGGGGGGGGGGGGGGGGGGGGGGGGGGGGGGGGGGGGGGGGGGGGGGGGGGGGGGGGGGGGGGGGGGGGGGGGGGGGGGGGGGGGGGGGGGGGGGGGGGGGGGGGGGGGGGGGGGGGGGGGGGGGGGGGGGGGGGGGGGGGGGGGGGGGGGGGGGGATGAATGACTAGCGCTCAAGAACAAGCAAGGGATGAGCGCACGGGAGCGGCGTTGCTTGTTGCTTTATTATCACATTAGAGAAGCGGAACCTCCAAGCTCAGACATCTCGAACTCAGAAACTACCCTTCTATCCCACCCTGCTCCTCCGGCATCGGAAGCAGAACTACCTGACCGAAGGAGATAGACAGGAAGGGAAGACGGTCATACAAAGGCCGAATAAAGCTCTCTTGAAGCTGCATCTGAATAGACCTAGAGTCACTCAGTACATACGAACCCTTGAATAAATAAGAATTGAGAAGTATGAAATGTGGGCATCATAACAAAAAAAGAAAAAGACCGAACCAGTAAGACTAATGTCTACTTATTTATACCTTTGAGAGGTCCACTTAGACTATTATGATTTTCTCTTTAGCTACGTAGGTTATATAAGATTCAATTCAATCTAACAAGCGGACTGGACTACCTTCGGCTACTACAAGATATTTAGAAACCTAAGAAGCTGAGCCTACTTTACGCACTTAAGGCAGCAGCAGATGATGAAGAAATGGGCGGTAGATGATAATGAGAAAGGGCGCCCCTTGGCATTTCCTGTGGGGGAGTCTGATTGATCCAATCACGACGAATGATGTCAACCCCCTCTGGGGGGGGGGGGGGGGGGGGGGGGGGGGGGGGGGGGGGGGGGGGGGGGGGGGGGGGGGGGGGGGGGGGGGGGGGGGGGGGGGGGGGGGGGGGGGGGGGGGGGGGGGGGGGGGGGGGGGGGGGGGGGGGGGGGGGGGGGGGGGGGGGGGGGGGGGGGGGGGGGGGGGGGGGGGGGGGGGGGGGGGGGGGGGGGGGGGGGGGGGGGGGGGGGGGGGGGGGGGGGGGGGGGGGGGGGGGGGGGGGGGGGGGGGGGGGGGGGGGGGGGGGGGGGGGGGGGGGGGGGGGGGGGGGGGGGGGGGGGGGGGGGGGGGGGGGGGGGGGGGGGGGGGGGGGGGGGGGGGGGGGGGGGGGGGGGGGGGGGGGGGGGGGGGGGGGGGGGGGGGGGGGGGGGGGGGGGGGGGGGGGGGGGGGGGGGGGGGGGGGGGGGGGGGGGGGGGGGGGGGGGGGGGGGGGGGGGGGGGGGGGGGGGGGGGGGGGGGGGGGGGGGGGGGGGGGGGGGGGGGGGGGGGGGGGGGGGGGGGGGGGGGGGGGGGGGGGGGGGGGGGGGGGGGGGGGGGGGGGGGGGGGGGGGGGGGGGGGGGGGGGGGGGGGGGGGGGGGGGGGGGGGGGGGGGGGGGGGGGGGGGGGGGGGGGGGGGGGGGGGGGGGGGGGGGGGGGGGGGGGGGGGGGGGGGGGGGGGGGGGGGGGGGGGGGGGGGGGGGGGGGGGGGGGGGGGGGGGGGGGGGGGGGGGGGGGGGGGGGGGGGGGGGGGGGGGGGGGGGGGGGGGGGGGGGGGGGGGGGGGGGGGGGGGGGGGGGGGGGGGGGGGGGGGGGGGGGGGGGGGGGGGGGGGGGGGGGGGGGGGGGGGGGGGGGGGGGGGGGGGGGGGGGGGGGGGGGGGGGGGGGGGGGGGGGGGGGGGGGGGGGGGGGGGGGGGGGGGGGGGGGGGGGGGGGGGGGGGGGGGGGGGGGGGGGGGGGGGGGGGGGGGGGGGGGGGGGGGGGGGGGGGGGGGGGGGGGGGGGGGGGGGGGGGGGGGGGGGGGGGGGGGGGGGGGGGGGGGGGGGGGGGGGGGGGGGGGGGGGGGGGGGGGGGGGGGGGGGGGGGGGGGGGGGGGGGGGGGGGGGGGGGGGGGGGGGGGGGGGGGGGGGGGGGGGGGGGGGGGGGGGGGGGGGGGGGGGGGGGGGGGGGGGGGGGGGGGGGGGGGGGGGGGGGGGGGGGGGGGGGGGGGGGGGGGGGGGGGGGGGGGGGGGGGGGGGGGGGGGGGGGGGGGGGGGGGGGGGGGGGGGGGGGGGGGGGGGGGGGGGGGGGGGGGGGGGGGGGGGGGGGGGGGGGGGGGGGGGGGGGGGGGGGGGGGGGGGGGGGGGGGGGGGGGGGGGGGGGGGGGGGGGGGGGGGGGGGGGGGGGGGGGGGGGGGGGGGGGGGGGGGGGGGGGGGGGGGGGGGGGGGGGGGGGGGGGGGGGGGGGGGGGGGGGGGGGGGGGGGGGGGGGGGGGGGGGGGGGGGGGGGGGGGGGGGGGGGGGGGGGGGGGGGGGGGGGGGGGGGGGGGGGGGGGGGGGGGGGGGGGGGGGGGGGGGGGGGGGGGGGGGGGGGGGGGGGGGGGGGGGGGGGGGGGGGGGGGGGGGGGGGGGGGGGGGGGGGGGGGGGGGGGGGGGGGGGGGGGGGGGGGGGGGGGGGGGGGGGGGGGGGGGGGGGGGGGGGGGGGGGGGGGGGGGGGGGGGGGGGGGGGGGGGGGGGGGGGGGGGGGGGGGGGGGGGGGGGGGGGGGGGGGGGGGGGGGGGGGGGGGGGGGGGGGGGGGGGGGGGGGCTTATGTATGAGTTAAGAATGAATTGTTCCCGAGTAGAGAGGGCAGGATAAGGATTCAGTAAGAAGGAGAGTCTACTTATGGAAATGCCATCCTCTCTTTCCTCAATAACGGAGTGACTAGCTACCCCGACTTTTTATTCCAGTTCCATTCTTACTGGTGCAGGAGTCCAAAGTGCATCTTCCAACTCCCTAACTGCGTCTTCCATGAAGTTCGAGAGACCCCTCACATGCCGCTGCCCATGAGACTCGCCTTTATACACTTTGCACACCGCTTCGACTAGACCCCGCTACTACCTCGTATCCAAATACCTGCGATCTAGCTCATTCTTTTTTAAGCCCTGCAAGCCTAATAGAACCTTGTTTCCTGGGCCAAGTCAGCCTATAAGTAAGTAGGGCTGAAGACAATTTGTTTGTTAGTTTTTCAATCTTCTTCCTTCTATGCTTAGAGTAAGTGGAAATGACCTCCTTGATCAGCAAGTAAGCGAGCGGTAGTTCAGTCTCCGACAAGTGAGGCCGAATAGCCCCAGGTGTCCTTTTCCTTCTAAACTAGCTGCTCTCGCTTGACTCTTCTAGTGAGCAAGCAAACTGGTCAGGGAACAGGGTCGGATCAAAGTAAGGAATGGGAATAGCACTCACTCGTTGAAGGTAAGCCAGAAACAGGGGTTGTCCTCTCCCTTACTTAAGTCCTAGTCCATCTTTTCGTGCCCCAAAGGGGAAGTCAAGCAATAATGAGGGAACTTGACCCACACCTGACGAACCCCCCCCCCCCCCCCCCCCCCCCCCCCCCCCCCCCCCCCCCCCCCCCCCCCCCCCCCCCCCCCCCCCCCCCCCCCCCCCCCCCCCCCCCCCCCCCCCCCCCCCCCCCCCCCCCCCCCCCCCCCCCCCCCCCCCCCCCCCCCCCCCCCCCCCCCCCCCCCCCCCCCCCCCCCCCCCCCCCCCCCCCCCCCCCCCCCCCCCCCCCCCCCCCCCCCCCCCCCCCCCCCCCCCCCCCCCCCCCCCCCCCCCCCCCCCCCCCCCCCCCCCCCCCCCCCCCCCCCCCCCCCCCCCCCCCCCCCCCCCCCCCCCCCCCCCCCCCCCCCCCCCCCCCCCCCCCCCCCCCCCCCCCCCCCCCCCCCCCCCCCCCCCCCCCCCCCCCCCCCCCCCCCCCCCCCCCCCCCCCCCCCCCCCCCCCCCCCCCCCCCCCCCCCCCCCCCCCCCCCCCCCCCCCCCCCCCCCCCCCCCCCCCCCCCCCCCCCCCCCCCCCCCCCCCCCCCCCCCCCCCCCCCCCCCCCCCCCCCCCCCCCCCCCCCCCCCCCCCCCCCCCCCCCCCCCCCCCCCCCCCCCCCCCCCCCCCCCCCCCCCCCCCCCCCCCCCCCCCCCCCCCCCCCCCCCCCCCCCCCCCCCCCCCCCCCCCCCCCCCCCCCCCCCCCCCCCCCCCCCCCCCCCCCCCCCCCCCCCCCCCCCCCCCCCCCCCCCCCCCCCCCCCCCCCCCCCCCCCCCCCCCCCCCCCCCCCCCCCCCCCCCCCCCCCCCCCCCCCCCCCCCCCCCCCCCCCCCCCCCCCCCCCCCCCCCCCCCCCCCCCCCCCCCCCCCCCCCCCCCCCCCCCCCCCCCCCCCCCCCCCCCCCCCCCCCCCCCCCCCCCCCCCCCCCCCCCCCCCCCCCCCCCCCCCCCCCCCCCCCCCCCCCCCCCCCCCCCCCCCCCCCCCCCCCCCCCCCCCCCCCCCCCCCCCCCCCCCCCCCCCCCCCCCCCCCCCCCCCCCCCCCCCCCCCCCCCCCCCCCCCCCCCCCCCCCCCCCCCCCCCCCCCCCCCCCCCCCCCCCCCCCCCCCCCCCCCCCCCCCCCCCCCCCCCCCCCCCCCCCCCCCCCCCCCCCCCCCCCCCCCCCCCCCCCCCCCCCCCCCCCCCCCCCCCCCCCCCCCCCCCCCCCCCCCCCCCCCCCCCCCCCCCCCCCCCCCCCCCCCCCCCCCCCCCCCCCCCCCCCCCCCCCCCCCCCCCCCCCCCCCCCCCCCCCCCCCCCCCCCCCCCCCCCCCCCCCCCCCCCCCCCCCCCCCCCCCCCCCCCCCCCCCCCCCCCCCCCCCCCCCCCCCCCCCCCCCCCCCCCCCCCCCCCCCCCCCCCCCCCCCCCCCCCCCCCCCCCCCCCCCCCCCCCCCCCCCCCCCCCCCCCCCCCCCCCCCCCCCCCCCCCCCCCCCCCCCCCCCCCCCCCCCCCCCCCCCCCCCCCCCCCCCCCCCCCCCCCCCCCCCCCCCCCCCCCCCCCCCCCCCCCCCCCCCCCCCCCCCCCCCCCCCCCCCCCCCCCCCCCCCCCCCCCCCCCCCCCCCCCCCCCCCCCCCCCCCCCCCCCCCCCCCCCCCCCCCCCCCCCCCCCCCCCCCCCCCCCCCCCCCCCCCCCCCCCCCCCCCCCCCCCCCCCCCCCCCCCCCCCCCCCCCCCCCCCCCCCCCCCCCCCCCCCCCCCCCCCCCCCCCCCCCCCCCCCCCCCCCCCCCCCCCCCCCCCCCCCCCCCCCCCCCCCCCCCCCCCCCCCCCCCCCCCCCCCCCCCCCCCCCCCCCCCCCCCCCCCCCCCCCAAGTGCTAGACTGGAGCTAGACAAGAAGCGTTGAGCAGGAACTTGAGCAATTCCAGAAACCTTAGAAGAAACTGGATATGTGGCAACAACAAGGGCTTAGCCAGAATCTTGAAACAGGTATGATACCGGTACATATCAGCCTGATGTGATGTACTTGAATTCATTCATGTTCTGTGGAGTCTTTCTTTTAATATTCTTATTTTTTCTCAGTTTAATTAGGAAGCAAATGCGATTTCAAGATGAACTCAACCTCGAAAAGTAATTCAATTAGCTGTGCAGTTAGCCCTTCTATCTTTAATAATTGGTTGAAATGGATATTGCCTGTCACTTGAAAATAAGGTTGTTTCATTTAGAATTCAGCAAGTTTCTTAGAAAATTGTTGTTAAACAGGTTGACGTTCCACTGGGAATGGAATAACAAAGGCTTTTGGCAGTTTGTGGATCGAGATGTGATTCTCTTTTTGAGTAATAGTTTCTTTCATTTGGTGTGCTCTTCCTAGAACCGGTAATAGGAAAAATTTGGTGCATTCTACTTTGCTGTTATGGTATTTACAATCCTTGAATTTTTTGAACCTGACTCTCATTATCTGTCTTCATGGTCTTGAGGGTATTTTGGATATCGGGGGGGGGGGGGGGGGGGGGGGGGGGGGGGGGGGGGGGGGGGGGGGGGGGGGGGGGGGGGGGGGGGGGGGGGGGGGGGGGGGGGGGGGGGGGGGGGGGGGGGGGGGGGGGGGGGGGGGGGGGGGGGGGGGGGGGGGGGGGGGGGGGGGGGGGGGGGGGGGGGGGGGGGGGGGGGGGGGGGGGGGGGGGGGGGGGGGGGGGGGGGGGGGGGGGGGGGGGGGGGGGGGGGGGGGGGGGGGGGGGGGGGGGGGGGGGGGGGGGGGGGGGGGGGGGGGGGGGGGGGGGGGGGGGGGGGGGGGGGGGGGGGGGGGGGGGGGGGGGGGGGGGGGGGGGGGGGGGGGGGGGGGGGGGGGGGGGGGGGGGGGGGGGGGGGGGGGGGGGGGGGGGGGGGGGGGGGGGGGGGGGGGGGGGGGGGGGGGGGGGGGGGGGGGGGGGGGGGGGGGGGGGGGGGGGGGGGGGGGGGGGGGGGGGGGGGGGGGGGGGGGGGGGGGGGGGGGGGGGGGGGGGGGGGGGGGGGGGGGGGGGGGGGGGGGGGGGGGGGGGGGGGGGGGGGGGGGGGGGGGGGGGGGGGGGGGGGGGGGGGGGGGGGGGGGGGGGGGGGGGGGGGGGGGGGGGGGGGGGGGGGGGGGGGGGGGGGGGGGGGGGCTTATGTATGAGTTAAGAATGAATTGTTCCCGAGTAGAGAGGGCAGGATAAGGATTCAGTAAGAAGGAGAGTCTACTTATGGAAATGCCATCCTCTCTTTCCTCAATAACGGAGTGACTAGCTACCCCGACTTTTTATTCCAGTTCCATTCTTACTGGTGCAGGAGTCCAAAGTGCATCTTCCAACTCCCTAACTGCGTCTTCCATGAAGTTCGAGAGACCCCTCACATGCCGCTGCCCATGAGACTCGCCTTTATACACTTTGCACACCGCTTCGACTAGACCCCGCTACTACCTCGTATCCAAATACCTGCGATCTAGCTCATTCTTTTTTAAGCCCTGCAAGCCTAATAGAACCTTGTTTCCTGGGCCAAGTCAGCCTATAAGTAAGTAGGGCTGAAGACAATTTGTTTGTTAGTTTTTCAATCTTCTTCCTTCTATGCTTAGAGTAAGTGGAAATGACCTCCTTGATCAGCAAGTAAGCGAGCGGTAGTTCAGTCTCCGACAAGTGAGGCCGAATAGCCCCAGGTGTCCTTTTCCTTCTAAACTAGCTGCTCTCGCTTGACTCTTCTAGTGAGCAAGCAAACTGGTCAGGGAACAGGGTCGGATCAAAGTAAGGAATGGGAATAGCACTCACTCGTTGAAGGTAAGCCAGAAACAGGGGTTGTCCTCTCCCTTACTTAAGTCCTAGTCCATCTTTTCGTGCCCCAAAGGGGAAGTCAAGCAATAATGAGGGAACTTGACCCACACCTGACGAAAGAGTTTGGTAGCTCGAAGGAAGCAGAAGCAAAACCTGCTTTCTTTCTGTCCCAACCTCCAAGGGGGGGGGGGGGGGGGGGGGGGGGGGGGGGGGGGGGGGGGGGGGGGGGGGGGGGGGGGGGGGGGGGGGGGGGGGGGGGGGGGGGGGGGGGGGGGGGGGGGGGGGGGGGGGGGGGGGGGGGGGGGGGGGGGGGGGGGGGGGGGGGGGGGGGGGGGGGGGGGGGGGGGGGGGGGGGGGGGGGGGGGGGGGGGGGGGGGGGGGGGGGGGGGGGGGGGGGGGGGGGGGGGGGGGGGGGGGGGGGGGGGGGGGGGGGGGGGGGGGGGGGGGGGGGGGGGGGGGGGGGGGGGGGGGGGGGGGGGGGGGGGGGGGGGGGGGGGGGGGGGGGGGGGGGGGGGGGGGGGGGGGGGGGGGGGGGGGGGGGGGGGGGGGGGGGGGGGGGGGGGGGGGGGGGGGGGGGGGGGGGGGGGGGGGGGGGGGGGGGGGGGGGGGGGGGGGGGGGGGGGGGGGGGGGGGGGGGGGGGGGGGGGGGGGGGGGGGGGGGGGGGGGGGGGGGGGGGGGGGGGGGGGGGGGGGGGGGGGGGGGGGGGGGGGGGGGGGGGGGGGGGGGGGGGGGGGGGGGGGGGGGGGGGGGGGGGGGGGGGGGGGGGGGGGGGGGGGGGGGGGGGGGGGGGGGGGGGGGGGGGGGGGGGGGGGGGGGGGGGGGGGGGGGGGGGGGGGGGGGGGGGGGGGGGGGGGGGGGGGGGGGGGGGGGGGGGGGGGGGGGGGGGGGGGGGGGGGGGGGGGGGGGGGGGGGGGGGGGGGGGGGGGGGGGGGGGGGGGGGGGGGGGGGGGGGGGGGGGGGGGGGGGGGGGGGGGGGGGGGGGGGGGGGGGGGGGGGGGGGGGGGGGATGCACATGCAGCCGGTCTATCCATGGACCACCCAAACTCCAGCCACAAACGCATGGACAGTAGCTAGCTACGTTTTTTTCTAATACAGTACGGACGCAGACATGCATACATACGCAACCATTCGAGTAGTGTATGTATACATACCGATACGGCGTGTATATTTGGCCATTTTGCTCTCTGCGTGTGGAGCAGGCGACGGTAGTGCGGACTATGAAAGCTCGTGGATGTACGAGCTCTCCTACTCCCTCCACCACAAATGTACGGTGTTCGAACTTTTTCTATCCGGAAAAGCGTTTTATTGTGAAAGCAATCGCTCACATATGTTCACCCCCGCATGGCCGGTCCAGCGAGTGCTCTGTCCCAGTTTTTTCACTTTTGTGCGTTTTTATCATTTTCTTTTTAAAATTTCCACTTCTATTTTCTATTTTCCACAAAAGAATAACTTTTCTTTTTTCATTCCCCTATTCCTTTTTTGCGGGGTTTCATTTTTCTATTACACTTTTTTTTATTTACTTTTCTTCCTTTGGGGAGATGCAAGGACACTTTTTTTTATATGTTAACGTTTTTTCTTTAATATATGAATGTCTCTGTTAAGATTTAAATATTATATACATGTGGATATTTATTTAATATATGAATGATTTTCTTTAATACATGAACATTTTTCTTTAATATATGAACGTTTTCCCTAGGCGTGGAGCTCCAGAACTGGTAGGGGTACGAAACGGTCTGCACCTAGGGAGATGCGCCTGGACCATCAACATCCCATGCCATGGTTAGATGCACGGCCAATCACCATGAACCGCCATCGGAGGAGAATGCCACCCAACCCTAGCTGGCGTGAGGTGGCACGGCTCTATCGACTATGGCAACTACACAACACAGCGCCCAACACCCGCACGACAAATGAGCCAGACCAGTGGCGGCGCGCAGGGAAATCATATCTACTTGAAAAGGAGACTACTTGAACATATGAAATGGAAGGAAGTCATGAAAGTTCGATCTACCAACATTGAGTCCGCCCCTCCCAGGAAGAAGAAATTTGCTACTTTGGCTCATCAGTTGGTAAGTCTGTCTATGAAGTTCAGTGCCCAGAAAAGAGAGGGAAAAAAAGACCAAACAAGCGTTTTCAAGCTCTACAAGACCTCTGCGTGTCGTCATTCAACTCCACACAAGCTTGTCGTTGGGCTAGTTGCATCTTCGGCCGATACAAAGGGGGGGGGGGGGGGGGGGGGGGGGGGGGGGGGGGGGGGGGGGGGGGGGGGGGGGGGGGGGGGGGGGGGGGGGGGGGGGGGGGGGGGGGGGGGGGGGGGGGGGGGGGGGGGGGGGGGGGGGGGGGGGGGGGGGGGGGGGGGGGGGGGGGGGGGGGGGGGGGGGGGGGGGGGGGGGGGGGGGGGGGGGGGGGGGGGGGGGGGGGGGGGGGGGGGGGGGGGGGGGGGGGGGGGGGGGGGGGGGGGGGGGGGGGGGGGGGGGGGGGGGGGGGGGGGGGGGGGGGGGGGGGGGGGGGGGGGGGGGGGGGGGGGGGGGGGGGGGGGGGGGGGGGGGGGGGGGGGGGGGGGGGGGGGGGGGGGGGGGGGGGGGGGGGGGGGGGGGGGGGGGGGGGGGGGGGGGGGGGGGGGGGGGGGGGGGGGGGGGGGGGGGGGGGGGGGGGGGGGGGGGGGGGGGGGGGGGGGGGGGGGGGGGGGGGGGGGGGGGGGGGGGGGGGGGGGGGGGGGGGGGGGGGGGGGGGGGGGGGGGGGGGGGGGGGGGGGGGGGGGGGGGGGGGGGGGGGGGGGGGGGGGGGGGGGGGGGGGGGGGGGGGGGGGGGGGGGGGGGGGGGGGGGGGGGGGGGGGGGGGGGGGGGGGGGGGGGGGGGGGGGGGGGGGGGGGGGGGGGGGGGGGGGGGGGGGGGGGGGGGGGGGGGGGGGGGGGGGGGGGGGGGGGGGGGGGGGGGGGGGGGGGGGGGGGGGGGGGGGGGGGGGGGGGGGGGGGGGGGGGGGGGGGGGGGGGGGGGGGGGGGGGGGGGGGGGGGGGGGGGGGGGGGGGGGGGGGGGGGGGGGGGGGGGGGGGGGGGGGGGGGGGGGGGGGGGGGGGGGGGGGGGGGGGGGGGGGGGGGGGGGGGGGGGGGGGGGGGGGGGGGGGGGGGGGGGGGGGGGGGGGGGGGGGGGGGGGGGGGGGGGGGGGGGGGGGGGGGGGGGGGGGGGGGGGGGGGGGGGGGGGGGGGGGGGGGGGGGGGGGGGGGGGGGGGGGGGGGGGGGGGGGGGGGGGGGGGGGGGGGGGGGGGGGGGGGGGGGGGGGGGGGGGGGGGGGGGGGGGGGGGGGGGGGGGGGGGGGGGGGGGGGGGGGGGGGGGGGGGGGGGGGGGGGGGGGGGGGGGGGGGGGGGGGGGGGGGGGGGGGGGGGGGGGGGGGGGGGGGGGGGGGGGGGGGGGGGGGGGGGGGGGGGGGGGGGGGGGGGGGGGGGGGGGGGGGGGGGGGGGGGGGGGGGGGGGGGGGGGGGGGGGGGGGGGGGGGGGGGGGGGGGGGGGGGGGGGGGGGGGGGGGGGGGGGGGGGGGGGGGGGGGGGGGGGGGGGGGGGGGGGGGGGGGGGGGGGGGGGGGGGGGGGGGGGGGGGGGGGGGGGGGGGGGGGGGGGGGGGGGGGGGGGGGGGGGGGGGGGGGGGGGGGGGGGGGGGGGGGGGGGGGGGGGGGGGGGGGGGGGGGGGGGGGGGGGGGGGGGGGGGGGGGGGGGGGGGGGGGGGGGGGGGGGGGGGGGGGGGGGGGGGGGGGGGGGGGGGGGGGGGGGGGGGGGGGGGGGGGGGGGGGGGGGGGGGGGGGGGGGGGGGGGGGGGGGGGGGGGGGGGGGGGGGGGGGGGGGGGGGGGGGGGGGGGGGGGGGGGGGGGGGGGGGGGGGGGGGGGGGGGGGGGGGGGGGGGGGGGGGGGGGGGGGGGGGGGGGGGGGGGGGGGGGGGGGGGGGGGGGGGGGGGGGGGGGGGGGGGGGGGGGGGGGGGGGGGGGGGGGGGGGGGGGGGGGGGGGGGGGGGGGGGGGGGGGGGGGGGGGGGGGGGGGGGGGGGGGGGGGGGGGGGGGGGGGGGGGGGGGGGGGGGGGGGGGGGGGGGGGGGGGGGGGGGGGGGGGGGGGGGGGGGGGGGGGGGGGGGGGGGGGGGGGGGGGGGGGGGGGGGGGGGGGGGGGGGGGGGGGGGGGGGGGGGGGGGGGGGGGGGGGGGGGGGGGGGGGGGGGGGGGGGGGGGGGGGGGGGGGGGGGGGGGGGGGGGGGGGGGGGGGGGGGGGGGGGGGGGGGGGGGGGGGGGGGGGGGGGGGGGGGGGGGGGGGGGGGGGGGGGGGGGGGGGGGGGGGGGGGGGGGGGGGGGGGGGGGGGGGGGGGGGGGGGGGGGGGGGGGGGGGGGGGGGGGGGGGGGGGGGGGGGGGGGGGGGGGGGGGGGGGGGGGGGGGGGGGGGGGGGGGGGGGGGGGGGGGGGGGGGGGGGGGGGGGGGGGGGGGGGGGGGGGGGGGGGGGGGGGGGGGGGGGGGGGGGGGGGGGGGGGGGGGGGGGGGGGGGGGGGGGGGGGGGGGGGGGGGGGGGGGGGGGGGGGGGGGGGGGGGGGGGGGGGGGGGGGGGGGGGGGGGGGGGGGGGGGGGGGGGGGGGGGGGGGGGGGGGGGGGGGGGGGGGGGGGGGGGGGGGGGGGGGGGGGGGGGGGGGGGGGGGGGGGGGGGGGGGGGGGGGGGGGGGGGGGGGGGGGGGGGGGGGGGGGGGGGGGGGGGGGGGGGGGGGGGGGGGGGGGGGGGGGGGGGGGGGGGGGGGGGGGGGGGGGGGGGGGGGGGGGGGGGGGGGGGGGGGGGGGGGGGGGGGGGGGGGGGGGGGGGGGGGGGGGGGGGGGGGGGGGGGGGGGGGGGGGGGGGGGGGGGGGGGGGGGGGGGGGGGGGGGGGGGGGGGGGGGGGGGGGGGGGGGGGGGGGGGGGGGGGGGGGGGGGGGGGGGGGGGGGGGGGGGGGGGGGGGGGGGGGGGGGGGGGGGGGGGGGGGGGGGGGGGGGGGGGGGGGGGGGGGGGGGGGGGGGGGGGGGGGGGGGGGGGGGGGGGGGGGGGGGGGGGGGGGGGGGGGGGGGGGGGGGGGGGGGGGGGGGGGGGGGGGGGGGGGGGGGGGGGGGGGGGGGGGGGGGGGGGGGGGGGGGGGGGGGGGGGGGGGGGGGGGGGGGGGGGGGGGGGGGGGGGGGGGGGGGGGGGGGGGGGGGGGGGGGGGGGGGGGGGGGGGGGGGGGGGGGGGGGGGGGGGGGGGGGGGGGGGGGGGGGGGGGGGGGGGGGGGGGGGGGGGGGGGGGGGGGGGGGGGGGGGGGGGGGGGGGGGGGGGGGGGGGGGGGGGGGGGGGGGGGGGGGGGGGGGGGGGGGGGGGGGGGGGGGGGGGGGGGGGGGGGGGGGGGGGGGGGGGGGGGGGGGGGGGGGGGGGGGGGGGGGGGGGGGGGGGGGGGGGGGGGGGGGGGGGGGGGGGGGGGGGGGGGGGGGGGGGGGGGGGGGGGGGGGGGGGGGGGGGGGGGGGGGGGGGGGGGGGGGGGGGGGGGGGGGGGGGGGGGGGGGGGGGGGGGGGGGGGGGGGGGGGGGGGGGGGGGGGGGGGGGGGGGGGGGGGGGGGGGGGGGGGGGGGGGGGGGGGGGGGGGGGGGGGGGGGGGGGGGGGGGGGGGGGGGGGGGGGGGGGGGGGGGGGGGGGGGGGGGGGGGGGGGGGGGGGGGGGGGGGGGGGGGGGGGGGGGGGGGGGGGGGGGGGGGGGGGGGGGGGGGGGGGGGGGGGGGGGGGGGGGGGGGGGGGGGGGGGGGGGGGGGGGGGGGGGGGGGGGGGGGGGGGGGGGGGGGGGGGGGGGGGGGGGGGGGGGGGGGGGGGGGGGGGGGGGGGGGGGGGGGGGGGGGGGGGGGGGGGGGGGGGGGGGGGGGGGGGGGGGGGGGGGGGGGGGGGGGGGGGGGGGGGGGGGGGGGGGGGGGGGGGGGGATGAAACAACCTTATTTTCAAGTGACAGGCAATATCCATTTCAACCAATTATTCAAGATCAAAGGGCTAACTGCACAGCTAATTGAATTCCTTTTCGAGGTTGAGTTCATCTTGAAACCGCATTTGCTTCCTAATTAAACTGAGAAAAAATAAGAATATTAAAAGAAAGACTCCACAGAACATGAATGAATTCAGGTACATCACATCAGGCTGATATGTGCCGGTATCATACCTGTTTCAAGATTCTGGCTAAGCCCTTCTTGTTGCCACATATCCAGTTTCTTCTAAGGTTTCTGGAATTGCTCAAGTTCCTGCTCAACGCTTCTTGTCTAGCTCCAGTCTAGCACTTGTACCAGTCGCCTACCAGATCACGGCTTTGCTCCAATTCTACTCTCCAATTATGCAATCCTCTCCAAAATTGGGGCTTTTCTTCACTTCAGCACTTCCCCTCGCAGTGGATTCCACTAGGTTCTTAACCTCTTCCCAATTCTTAAACTGAAACCTGCGATGTCTAATCCAACTCGGCACCTAACCAGCTTGTCAGCATCGTAAGTTTGCCTCAGGGGGGGGGGGGGGGGGGGGGGGGGGGGGGGGGGGGGGGGGGGGGGGGGGGGGGGGGGGGGGGGGGGGGGGGGGGGGGGGGGGGGGGGGGGGGGGGGGGGGGGGGGGGGGGGGGGGGGGGGGGGGGGGGGGGGGGGGGGGGGGGGGGGGGGGGGGGGGGGGGGGGGGGGGGGGGGGGGGGGGGGGGGGGGGGGGGGGGGGGGGGGGGGGGGGGGGGGGGGGGGGGGGGGGGGGGGGGGGGGGGGGGGGGGGGGGGGGGGGGGGGGGGGGGGGGGGGGGGGGGGGGGGGGGGGGGGGGGGGGGGGGGGGGGGGGGGGGGGGGGGGGGGGGGGGGGGGGGGGGGGGGGGGGGGGGGGGGGGGGGGGGGGGGGGGGGGGGGGGGGGGGGGGGGGGGGGGGGGGGGGGGGGGGGGGGGGGGGGGGGGGGGGGGGGGGGGGGGGGGGGGGGGGGGGGGGGGGGGGGGGGGGGGGGGGGGGGGGGGGGGGGGGGGGGGGGGGGGGGGGGGGGGGGGGGGGGGGGGGGGGGGGGGGGGGGGGGGGGGGGGGGGGGGGGGGGGGGGGGGGGGGGGGGGGGGGGGGGGGGGGGGGGGGGGGGGGGGGGGGGGGGGGGGGGGGGGGGGGGGGGGGGGGGGGGGGGGGGGGGGGGGGGGGGGGGGGGGGGGGGGGGGGGGGGGGGGGGGGGGGGGGGGGGGGGGGGGGGGGGGGGGGGGGGGGGGGGGGGGGGGGGGGGGGGGGGGGGGGGGGGGGGGGGGGGGGGGGGGGGGGGGGGGGGGGGGGGGGGGGGGGGGGGGGGGGGGGGGGGGGGGGGGGGGGGGGGGGGGGGGGGGGGGGGGGGGGGGGGGGGGGGGGGGGGGGGGGGGGGGGGGGGGGGGGGGGGGGGGGGGGGGGGGGGGGGGGGGGGGGGGGGGGGGGGGGGGGGGGGGGGGGGGGGGGGGGGGGGGGGGGGGGGGGGGGGGGGGGGGGGGGGGGGGGGGGGGGGGGGGGGGGGGGGGGGGGGGGGGGGGGGGGGGGGGGGGGGGGGGGGGGGGGGGGGGGGGGGGGGGGGGGGGGGGGGGGGGGGGGGGGGGGGGGGGGGGGGGGGGGGGGGGGGGGGGGGGGGGGGGGGGGGGGGGGGGGGGGGGGGGGGGGGGGGGGGGGGGGGGGGGGGGGGGGGGGGGGGGGGGGGGGGGGGGGGGGGGGGGGGGGGGGGGGGGGGGGGGGGGGGGGGGGGGGGGGGGGGGGGGGGGGGGGGGGGGGGGGGGGGGGGGGGGGGGGGGGGGGGGGGGGGGGGGGGGGGGGGGGGGGGGGGGGGGGGGGGGGGGGGGGGGGGGGGGGGGGGGGGGGGGGGGGGGGGGGGGGGGGGGGGGGGGGGGGGGGGGGGGGGGGGGGGGGGGGGGGGGGGGGGGGGGGGGGGGGGGGGGGGGGGGGGGGGGGGGGGGGGGGGGGGGGGGGGGGGGGGGGGGGGGGGGGGGGGGGGGGGGGGGGGGGGGGGGGGGGGGGGGGGGGGGGGGGGGGGGGGGGGGGGGGGGGGGGGGGGGGGGGGGGGGGGGGGGGGGGGGGGGGGGGGGGGGGGGGGGGGGGGGGGGGGGGGGGGGGGGGGGGGGGGGGGGGGGGGGGGGGGGGGGGGGGGGGGGGGGGGGGGGGGGGGGGGGGGGGGGGGGGGGGGGGGGGGGGGGGGGGGGGGGGGGGGGGGGGGGGGGGGGGGGGGGGGGGGGGGGGGGGGGGGGGGGGGGGGGGGGGGGGGGGGGGGGGGGGGGGGGGGGGGGGGGGGGGGGGGGGGGGGGGGGGGGGGGGGGGGGGGGGGGGGGGGGGGGGGGGGGGGGGGGGGGGGGGGGGGGGGGGGGGGGGGGCCTTTGTATCGGCCGAAGATGCAACTAGCCCAACGACAAGCTTGTGTGGAGTTGAATGACGACACGCAGAGGTCTTGTAGAGCTTGAAAACGCTTGTTTGGTCTTTTTTTCCCTCTCTTTTCTGGGCACTGAACTTCATAGACAGACTTACCAACTGATGAGCCAAAGTAGCAAATTTCTTCTTCCTGGGAGGGGCGGACTCAATGTTGGTAGATCGAACTTTCATGACTTCCTTCCATTTCATATGTTCAAGTAGTCTCCTTTTCAAGTAGATATGATTTCCCTGCGCGCCGCCACTGGTCTGGCTCATTTGTCGTGCGGGTGTTGGGCGCTGTGTTGTGTAGTTGCCATAGTCGATAGAGCCGTGCCACCTCACGCCAGCTAGGGTTGGGTGGCATTCTCCTCCGATGGCGGTTCATGGTGATTGGCCGTGCATCTAACCATGGCATGGGATGTTGATGGTCCAGGCGCATCTCCCTAGGTGCAGACCGTTTCGTACCCCTACCAGTTCTGGAGCTCCACGCCTAGGGAAAACGTTCATATATTAAAGAAAAATGTTCATGTATTAAAGAAAATCATTCATATATTAAATAAATATCCACATGTATATAATATTTAAATCTTAACAGAGACATTCATATATTAAAGAAAAAACGTTAACATATAAAAAAAAGTGTCCTTGCATCTCCCCAAAGGAAGAAAAGTAAATAAAAAAAAGTGTAATAGAAAAATGAAACCCCGCAAAAAAGGAATAGGGGAATGAAAAAAGAAAAGTTATTCTTTTGTGGAAAATAGAAAATAGAAGTGGAAATTTTAAAAAGAAAATGATAAAAACGCACAAAAGTGAAAAAACTGGGACAGAGCACTCGCTGGACCGGCCATGCGGGGGTGAACATATGTGAGCGATTGCTTTCACAATAAAACGCTTTTCCGGATAGAAAAAGTTCGAACACCGTACATTTGTGGTGGAGGGAGTAGGAGAGCTCGTACATCCACGAGCTTTCATAGTCCGCACTACCGTCGCCTGCTCCACACGCAGAGAGCAAAATGGCCAAATATACACGCCGTATCGGTATGTATACATACACTACTCGAATGGTTGCGTATGTATGCATGTCTGCGTCCGTACTGTATTAGAAAAAAACGTAGCTAGCTACTGTCCATGCGTTTGTGGCTGGCCCCCCCCCCCCCCCCCCCCCCCCCCCCCCCCCCCCCCCCCCCCCCCCCCCCCCCCCCCCCCCCCCCCCCCCCCCCCCCCCCCCCCCCCCCCCCCCCCCCCCCCCCCCCCCCCCCCCCCCCCCCCCCCCCCCCCCCCCCCCCCCCCCCCCCCCCCCCCCCCCCCCCCCCCCCCCCCCCCCCCCCCCCCCCCCCCCCCCCCCCCCCCCCCCCCCCCCCCCCCCCCCCCCCCCCCCCCCCCCCCCCCCCCCCCCCCCCCCCCCCCCCCCCCCCCCCCCCCCCCCCCCCCCCCCCCCCCCCCCCCCCCCCCCCCCCCCCCCCCCCCCCCCCCCCCCCCCCCCCCCCCCCCCCCCCCCCCCCCCCCCCCCCCCAGGGTCAATGCGGAACAGGAAACCATTGCTATTTGAGCAGTTAGAGAATCGAAATTCCACTCATTTAGAAATCGATCGGCGAATGCCAGAGGAAGGATAAGGGGAGCCTACACCAACGTAGTCTTAGCCCTAGAACACATGGAGCTTGGAGCACTGATAATAAGTCTGTCTGATTTTCAAGGAGTTTATGAACAATCACCACATCCATATTGAGGAGAAAGCTCACTCAGGCTACTGAACTTGTAAATACAGTTGCGCTCATGATAGGGATTCCGTTTATGGCGTGAGGTGAAGTTAGAAGCATACCTGGATATATACTCATAGTGGCTTCCATACCTATCTCCGGTAGAACTAACAAAATAGAAACCTATGACTAGTAGACTCATACGAAAACTTGAAAGATCTATTTCATTAGAAGAGAAAGTTCACTAATCTATGGCCTAGAAAGCCAAAAGAAATGATCAGTCCAATGACAGAAGGACAGAAGCGCGTTCCCTTCGTCCTCAATGTGCGTCCACAGCTTACTCGAGTGCTTGAGATATTCATTTGGTTTAAGGCACCTTCATCGTAGGAAGGAAAAAACCCGGATCCCCGGGCGGATCATTCCCTCTAACAAGCTAAACAAGAGTCCAGGAGCGAGAGAGGAAAATCCAAAGTGCAAATAACATAATATGAAAAAAGAAAAAAGTTCTATTGAGTTGTTGAAAAAAAAAAAAGGCACTTTAGAAGCGAAAGTAGGCTATTCTCGTAAAGGAATATCGTAACGGGCGACTAGGTAATATAGAAGGCCGACCCACCCGAATCTCTTGGTGGCCTTTCCCTCGGCTTCCATCACAGAAGATGTCAGCAATAGCAATCCTTCAGTCAATAGAATCAGTAACTATACTACTTAAATAGTGAAATACCAACCAACACATAAAGCAATAACCAGATAGATAGAATGATAACCCCCCCCCCCCCCCCCCCCCCCCCCCCCCCCCCCCCCCCCCCCCCCCCCCCCCCCCCCCCCCCCCCCCCCCCCCCCCCCCCCCCCCCCCCCCCCCCCCCCCCCCCCCCCCCCCCCCCCCCCCCCCCCCCCCCCCCCCCCCCCCCCCCCCCCCCCCCCCCCCCCCCCCCCCCCCCCCCCCCCCCCCCCCCCCCCCCCCCCCCCCCCCCCCCCCCCCCCCCCCCCCCCCCCCCCCCCCCCCCCCCCCCCCCCCCCCCCCCCCCCCCCCCCCCCCCCCCCCCCCCCCCCCCCCCCCCCCCCCCCCCCCCCCCCCCCCCCCCCCCCCCCCCCCCCCCCCCCCCCCCCCCCCCCCCCCCCCCCCCCCCCCCCCCCCCCCCCCCCCCCCCCCCCCCCCCCCCCCCCCCCCCCCCCCCCCCCCCCCCCCCCCCCCCCCCCCCCCCCCCCCCCCCCCGCAAGTCACAAGCTTGACACGGTGAGAATGGCTGCAACTGACAACTCCTGCATCTGAGATTGACAACTCTAGTAACAGAGAATGACTACTCCTGCAACAGATATTGACAGAGCATGACACTCTCAACTGAGCTCAATCCAGCTGTGAATAATAAACAACACTGAAAGTAAACAACACGGTTATCACAAAACTTGGATTCCGGATTACAACACTATAGGCAATGAACCACCACTAACGGCCCATAACGTTAGTTGATAGCCGCTGACCGTGGAGTACTTGCCGATCCATCAGCGAGGACTGTATCATTTAGCGAGCTAAAAACTTAAGGAACGTGTATGTGAGAGTTCCACTTTAGCTCCCTCAACACCAGGCGGGACGAGCAGCCCTATACCACGTGTAGCCACACTCTAGTGTCCTTTTCTACTTAGTTGGACAGATCACTTCAGAAAATCGTATAAAAATCAAGCAAGAAAACGGATGCGCTAACGCGCAACGGCTTTCGTGCTAGTTGCTCAAAAAATCGTATAAAAATCAAGCAAGAAAACGGATGCGCTAA